>OMMV01228760.1:0-10425 GCA_900302635.1 Chatrabus melanurus | reverse complement strand
TCTTTTCACTCAGCATAGGAACACTTAGTGACTAGGTCTGTGTTGATTGGTCCAACTCATAAGTCACACCCACTGTCAACCCTGCATTTGCACAAGCAGCGCGTCATTTTTAAAAGCCGTGGGCTTTATAAGCCGTAGCAAAACTTTTGTTAGCAAAACTCTGAATTCAGAATGGATCTGGTAAATTCAGAGAAGTGGACCGATGCTGAGGTCCAAGCGCTGCTGGCCTTTGGGGCGAATCGGAAAACCAGGAAATGGTCCGTGACGCTGGACGCTATCCTTGGCCACCGTCCAGCATACGCTGCAACGCCGCGTATTATAATGTTAGACGCCGCCGAAATTATTCTAAGCAGTCGGAATCAGTGTCCCTGTTCCGTTGTTGCTTCAAGTGCATGCAGCTGAGAGAGGAAGAAAAAAAAATGTACGCGCGCGCACACAGCGAGGAACCCTGTTCAGAGCACCACACACTTAATTTGTCCGGCATTGCAAGTTAATTTTCAGGCCCATTTCCAACGAAATCTGGTCAAAAATCAATATATTTCAGTGATGTTCCTGAGGCTGCAGAGGTGTTTTTTTTTTTTTGATTGATCGATTAGGGAAAAATGAAACTCAATTCACTTTAATCCTCTCTCCGAGCAGCAAAGCAGTCTGTTTGCCGTGCCTACGTCACTCCTTAACCACTCCTACCAGTTCCTATTGCCACTGCTGGTGCGAATGCAAAGGGGAAACCAGTCTGGGGGGAGATTAGTTCCTAAAACGGATTTAGAACTGGATGGTTCCTAGAACTATGTTCCTATAACTACTTGGTGCGTAAGGGGCTTTTGATTTGGACTGAGACCACCTCTTTTGGTCAGACCAAATGGTGGTCCTTTGGTCCGGACCGTGGTCCGAGGCAGCTTTCACAACTACTATTTTGGTTTGCACCAAACTGAAAAGTCCGAAGGTCCAGACCAAACAAGGTAAGTGCGAAAGCATGCTTGCACACAATGACCCCCATACTGCCTGTGACCTATGTCTAAAAAACTATTCTAACCCACAAGATCTAGATCTCTATCTGGATTCTGACCAAATTACATTTGTGGACAATCAGTTATGTGTCTCACATACTCTCCAGTTCTGTTCTAAGAAATATGCATGCATCTTTGAGTTATGCAGAAAAAGATATTTTAAAACATTCATTCCCGAACCCATAATGTTAAAGAATGAGATATATTACCCGCTGTCAGAGCCTGATGACCTGCTTTAGAAGGTAAAATTTCTTCAGAAATGCAGTGCTATTTTATGCTCATCATCTTTTCTATATGCATACATTCTTCAAGTAGCTGCTCGTGTTAAGGGCTAATTCTTTTGAAGCTTCTTTAAAGCGGTGTCATTTGTAGGATTTTCGAGCTGCACACAGCTATAATTCCTTTTATTGCTGGTGAGTGACATGAGGAGAGCCTCGTGCCACTCCACACTGCAGTGCTGCCCGCTCCTCTGCTGGTGATGGAAATATTGCTCTGTCCAATCACATCACTCAGTACAGTGCTGCGTGGACATGCTTGATAGCATTCAATTTACTCACCAAACGATCAAGTCTAACTCGCACAGCCACGTGCACACGCACTTTCACAGAGAACACGCTGGGATCAATAGCTGCTTCAGTTTTATGTTTCTAACTGAGAGTCAAGTGAGATATAACACTCACTCCAACATGAAATCATTTTCCGCCTGAAATATGGACTGTGTGCACGAGGCGCTGACACGGCTCTCTTATGGAGATAAAATAGGTTTTCAAGCGATTTCGTGCCCCAAGAGGCTAATGGCCTCAAGTGGCTGACTGATATAATATTGTTTCTGTGACATGATGGCTGTAGTTTTACATGCAGTTCACTTTAATTAAAGGGGTCATTCATTCATTCATTTTCTATACCCACTTATTCCAATTAAGGGTCACGGTGGGGGGCTGGAGCCTATCCCAGCAGTCATTGGGTGAGAGGTGGGGTACACCCTGGACAGGCCGCCAATCCATCGCAGGGCTAAAGGGGTCATATTGTGCAAAATCAGTATTTATGTATCTTCACAGTTAAATGCGATCGGTATTTCATGTAAAACATCCACAAACACTCAAATTTCTATGTGTGTACATGTGGAAACGAGCAAAATTTAGGGCGGAAACAACTAATTTTACATGAGATAAATTCATTTCTGCACTTCAGGACACGCCCACTAAGGCAGTGTGTGCTTGGACTGACATGCTCACACAATCTGTGGGAGGGAGACTGGCTGTTCACAAATTAGATTACTCCTCCTCTCTTTGGAAAAGGGGTGTGGCAAGCAGCAGCACCTTTTTATTTAAAGCAAGTCACAGAAAGGGGTTGATTTTGTAAAGCATTTTCTCCCCTATTGTGCATTTGTTTGGTCTTGGACCAGGGACCAAAAAGCTACAATGTTGAAATGTTTCCTAGGTTTGGTTTGCTTTACGTCAATGATTCCCGTGGGCCTCGACCCCATAGTGGGCTGTGAAGGTACCGCAGGTTTGCCGTGAGAGGTCATTAAAAATAAATGAATAAAAATGTCTTTGATTTTCTATTTTATAATAAAGTTTAAAATTACCGTACCCAACGGTATTTGATTATTTTAAAACTGTAATCAAAAGTAATAAAATTTGATTTTGGTCTGTTTTTTCAGATGGTGGTGGTTTGAACACATTCGAACCAATCAAGTGGACCATAGTCCACCTGAAAAAGTGGGAGTCACTACGGTTCCAAGTGGACCATGGGATGGTTCACTTGTGATGAGAATGAAACCTATGTGATTTACATTTCGTGATTTTTCATTTGTCATACCTACTTTAAAATTATATATATATAATTACTTCACCTTAGTCTCCTGCATCGATCAAATTGTGATTAAAGGTTTGGGTGGGCCTTAGAAGATTTTCAAATTTCAAAGAGTGCCGCACCATTGTTAAGTTTGGGGATGGCTGCTTTAGGTCATAGTGGCAACTGTGGGAACTTGTTAATAAGACATGCTAATGTCAGACCTATTTTTGTTGTTGTTGTTGTTTAATGTGACACTGTACTACCAGCTGGTGAGAGCCCTTTTCTGTAAGTAGTTTGCTGAGTACTTAATGTATCTCAATGTATTTTTGTGGGTTTTCACATGCAGTGCAGCGTTGTGTCGACCTGACCAAAATTCACTGAGGTACATTTGTACTCCACTTAAACCCACAACTCATTTTACATTCTTTTTACAGCAAAATGAGTGAAACCACCAAATATTCATCATGCAAAATTCAAGTATGGGTTGGAGATTTGATCCATTGGCGATTTTTTTTTTTTTTTTTTCAACAGCCCCAATCGTGTCAGAACATTTCTGACACACCCACTGCCCCGACACATCGGGGGTTCCCCATACACCCGGGATGTTTTGTGTCGGAAAGTGTGTCGTAATTGCTGTCGTATTGCCAATCGTGGCAGGTGGGTTCACCCCTTTAGGTTGCATTCTCACCACAAGTGAACCATACCATGGTCCACTTGGAACCGTAGCGACTCCCACTTTTTCAGGTGGACTATGGTCCACTTGATTGGTTCGAATGTGTTCAAACCTCCACCATCTGAAAAAACAGACCAAACAGAGCAGATGTGAAAGCACCCTTTGAGATCTGATTTTTTGTTTTTGTGTGTGTGTTTTTTAAGATGCGTTTTTTACGATGGTGTCTGTGGGGTATTTATTAGGGGTTGTTTGTTTGAGGTTTGTTTTGTTTTATCAAACAGCCACTGGCCGGCTTTCTATTAAATATAGAGGAGCTGCCTTATCTGTCCTCTACCTGCCCCCCTTTAAATTATTTATTTTGCGTTTTATTGTTGTTGTTAAATTGCGCATATAAATCAAATCAAGACACAGTGACCAACATTAGCTTGATATAAAGGTGTTTATGTTTGATTTCTTTAAGCTGCATTTTCATATTAATATGCTCATAAAGGCAACAATTTAGCCTAGTTTTACACGGCACGTTGGCTCAATAGCTTTTCTGACATTCACAAACACAACATTAGTAAAACCAGACCGTACCTGAACATTTTAGGCTTTGTCTTTCATAGTGCTGAGCAGGTGGCTCTTTGGTGTAGGAGTTGGACTACCAATATAAAGGCCGGGGTTCAATCCCAGATGTGTGCTTAGGCTACCTGTTTGTGTCCTTAGACTTATTGCTTGGTTTGGTTTGCTTCTACATGACACAAAAACTGTAAAAGTCACATGTGAGCACACTGTCCCCTCATTGGTCAGATGTGTTACAGACAGGTAGTATGGACTGGGCCATCTGCATCACCCCAGTTTTCCCAAGCTGTAAATGGGTACTGGGCTTGGCTGGGGACATCACCTATGAAAGACTGGTGTCCTGTCATAAATTCTCATCCGCTTCATGCTGTGTTATCCAAGGACAAGAACCAGCCCGATGGGCCTTGGTGCCTTTATAGGATTTAGATTTTCTCTTCTTACTTCTTTTTTCATAGTGGCTCGTACTTGGGTGTTGATGGATCCACTCTTGCCTGTATATGAAAATGCCACTGTCATTTATATCAATGCATTTTCAACCTTTTTAATGACTTTTTCTTCCCCTGAAAGGTGCACAGCAAGCACTGCTCCACTTACTCCTGCTGTGTTGTTTGTTTGGAAGCAGAAGGTGTGGTTGCTAGGGGTGTCACATGACACTGACTTAATAATAATAATAATAATAATTAGTAGTAGTAGTATTTATTTATTTATTTTATAGCACTTTAGGTAGAAAAACTGACAAAATACTCAACATAATAAAACATCAAAACAGCAGTAAGTCAGAATCCTGCATCAATAAGAATGGTTAAAATTAAATGTCAAGTGCAAATAAATCTGACAGCAGATATAATTAAAATGATATAAAACTAATGAAAAATGGCAGAAAATAAATAAGTTTTAAGATGAGCCAAGATTCCACAAAGTAAGAACACACAAGGCAAAGGATGACTTCTTCTTCACTCTGGGGACACAGAGCAAACCCGTATCCTGTGACCGCAGGACACGAGAAGGCACATAAGGCTTCACAAGTCCAGCAGGATTTGTAGGCGCATGACCACTTAGAGCCTTCTAAGTCAGCAGCAAAACCTTGAAATCTGCTCTTACAGTTACAGGGAGCCAAGTGACGGGAAGCTATGGCTGCACAGGCATTTTTTTTTTCTGTTTTTACTGATTAACACCATTTTGAGCAGAGGGGAGGAGTCAGTGACATCACCTGTTGATGCGGTTGGTAGAAATGAAAACCTGTGCCATCTTGGTGCCCTTTCTGGAACCAATTTGAGACAGTTACTCTACATGTTAGGCCATCTTACAGCACAACAGAATGGACACTATCTTCTTATTTTTCTGAGCCGCTGTTGAAACAGAGCCTCGGTTTGATCCATCTCATTAAAACTCAGTTAATGTTTGTGCTGATGGCTCCACAGAGACCGTAAGGAAGACAAGCCGGTGTTATTCCTGCCTCTTATGAAGCATCAGTTCAAAGCCTTTATGGATTACAGATGGAGGAAAATTCTCCATTGTCCTCTTGAATTCACACACAAATGCTCCCGATTTAATATTGTCAGTGTGAAGAGGTTTTTATGGCGTGCAGCATAATTTTGCATTCACCAGTCCATGTATGTTTCAGTGACAGATTACATCTTGACATGGAGAAGAGAAGTGAAGGGGAGAAATTAGATTTGTGTTTGAGAAAAACAACATTCAGATGATTTCTGTTTTATATTCTAAATTTGTGTAATGCCCTCTGTTCTATAATGCACGTTTTCTTACATTTGTATTCAATCACCTGTGAAGGATGTTAAACCAACTCTGTCGCTCGACAGAAAATAATGAGCGGTTTTGGAGCGTTCTGTGAGAGGCGGTGTGGGGTCGTGTAAGTGTTGCTGTTCCGCTGTTGAGCTCAGATAAGCTGTCTTTGTGTGAAGCAATTCCAATATAGATATCGGTCGGCGTGCAGTAAGCCCCCGGCTGAATGAGATGCTAAAATCTGCTCACGTTACGTTTGGAATTCTGACCTTTTATTTGGCTGTTAACAGGATTATTCCCCATCGGCGCAAACACTGTTTGGTACAGGATTATTGTTGTGCCCTGTGCCATCTATTTGTCGATCTTAACGCTGTAGCTCATGAACGAAAAATAACGCATTGCTTTACAAATTGCTCGTGTTAAAGCATCATTAGATAAATGATGAAGCTGTTGCAGCTCAAGGTCTTACTTCTGGTTTTAATCTAGTATGGTACAAGAAACAATAACAATCACACACAGAGCAAATATGGGGAAGTACAGTTGCAGGCATAAGTGCACATACACATGGTGTAGATACAGCCAAAGGTTCCCTAGTTAATCCCTAATTATGATAGTTATTCATTCAGAAACTTTTATAAATAATTCCATCAATTTCTGCAATGTTTTGGAATCTTCCATGCTGTTTAAAGAGGCATTCACCTTGGTGAATGTAAACTGGTGACTCACTGAAAATCTGACATAGTGAATAAAAACTTAAATAAATCTATCATGTACCTATTAGTTTTAAGTAGGTCAACAACTACAAAGACAGGCAATTGCATTGTCCATTCATAGGCTTTGATGGAGAAAAATTTAACAGAGCACGAGACCTCAATCAAACCATTTCATCAGTCTTCTATATATGCCAACCTGCCCTACAAAGCTACTTCCTTTTATTGGTCTGGAAGGTAGGACACAAAACCAGAGCTGGTACTCATCATTTTTCCAAATATCAAAATCATATCATATACTGGTTCACAGTGAGAAGGTTCCAGGTTCGCTTTCCAACCTGGTCCTTTCTGTGTGGAATTTGCATGTTCTCCCCGTGTTTGCGTGGGTTCCCTCTGGGTGCTCTGGCTTCCTCCTACTTCCAAAGACATGCAGGTTAGGTGAATAGGTGACTCTACATTGACCGTAGATGTGAGTGAGAGTGTGAATGTGTTTGTCTGTCTATATGTGCGGCCCTGCGATGGACTGGCGGCCTGTCCCCCTCTCACCCAATGACCGCTGGGATAGGCTCCAGCCCCTCGTGGCCCTTAATTGGAATAAGCGGGTGCAGAAAATGAATGAATGAATGCCTCTCTGCTGGCTCGCCCGCCCGAAGACGTCTCTGCTGTCTCTCGGCCGCACGGCAGTCCCCCTGACTATCTGTCCACTCTCTGTTGGCTGCCCCTCTGACCTCGCCCTGCCCGCTTTTTCTTTGCCTCCAGTCTTCCCGTTTTGTTGTCCTGTGCCGGCCTTCTGTCCCTTTCCTGGGTCCGTTTTTTTTTAGTGCCTGTCTGCATTTTGGGTTCAGCTTCCTTGACAAATCATAACAGCTGTGCACTTATCACAAATGCTTGAAGAATAAGTGCAAATGCTTGGTTTCTCCAAGCATTTGTGATTAGTGTCTTGAATATAGTGATATGGTACTCTTTACGTGAATAAACAAAAAGAAAAGCAAATTTGAAAATGTTGAGTTTACACTGGTAATGTGCAGTAGGTGGACAATGTGTCTACTTACGTGTTCTGGCCTTGCCCACGAGAGGCGTACTCCTCAAAGCATTCTGCAGCGCAACAATCTTAATGACATACTCTGTTCCTGGTTTCAGACCTATGAACAAATACAACAAACACAATCTAAATGTTAAAGGAATCATACTGCATAAAGGCAAGCAGCAGTTTCTTTCCATTTAAAGTGACATTCCCGGAAATGGATAATTTCTTCAAAACTTGAAAAAAAAAAAGAAGCATTTTTAAGAATCATCACCTCACCAACTACGAGGTGCTTTAGGCTACAAACTTTGATTTGTGTTTTTAAGAAACCATGTAACTTATGTTGACTTTTTGGAAAAGTGTATATAATATGACCCCTAAAAAGAACCAACTCTAGTGTTCACTAATGAATATGAATTCACTAAAATAACATCATGTGCTCACAAATTGAGATGATTATCGCAAAAACTGCACACCAGAAGCACACTTTTTTTTTTTTGTTGTTGTGCTTTGTCTTATTCATTTGTTGTCATTGGTAGTATGGCCATAGCAGATGGTCACCCCTAAGTCTGGTCTGCTTGAGGTTTCTTCCTGTACTCATAAATCATCCAGGGAGTTTTTCTTTACCAC
This sequence comes from Chatrabus melanurus, assembly GCA_900302635.1. Taxonomy (NCBI): domain Eukaryota; kingdom Metazoa; phylum Chordata; class Actinopteri; order Batrachoidiformes; family Batrachoididae; genus Chatrabus; species Chatrabus melanurus. The sequence continues at coordinate 2,277 of OMMV01228760.1, read as the reverse complement.
TGTTGCCATTGTGCTTGCTCAAGGGGTGGGTAAGATTAGACCTCACCCTTGTGAAGCGGCTTGAGGCGACTATGTTGTGATTTGGCGCTATATAAATAAATTGAATTGTAGTTTGACGTTTTTTTTTTCCCCTTAACACAATTAGCTCTTGCACATTTGTTTGCTGTTAAATTTGCACGTTTGCTCGGAGACTCTCGTGCCCCACACTCACCACTGATGACAGCGTAGCTCTGGCCGGCATGGGGTCTAGGGATGACTTCTCGAGGAAAGCCTCCGGCCTCCTCATAGGTGACATAATACCCAGTGATCCCTGGACTCTGGGACGGCTCCCATGTGAAGGAAATACTGTTTGGGTTCAGGGAAGTAAAATGGATACTGGAGGGGGGGACGACCACAGGTCTGGCTGAAAGAGACAAACACAATCAAGTCAGAAAGCGTCTCACTCTGCATTCACGCAAAACTACCTCTGACACACAGAGTACTGAAACAACTTAGCTTTGAAGAATGCGGCAGTCATCCACACATCAATATTGTTTGTAAAAGCACGTTATATATTCGGAGTCGGCATTAGAAAAAGTACGCTGGTTAAAAAAATCCTGAATAATTACTGACAACATTCATTAAAAACATTCCAAACTGTACACTTTCTCCGACGCCAGTGGCGTTATAATCAGAGTGCCTTTCTTAAAATCCTGACATCCTATAAATGCATAAAAACGTATATCGCAGAGAAAGTCACAAATGGATACCTGTGGTAGCGGTGAGTGTAAAAGGTGTGCTCCGCCCCGTTCCTTTCAGCGTATAGATGTTGATCTTATAATTGGTGCCTGGTTCCAAACCTGAAGTGAGGACACGGATCCGTTAAAGATAGCCGCTCGACATCTTTGCCCATTTAAACCCTTGTACTCGGTTATACGTTCATACCTGTGACGGTGTACGAGCGCGAGTCCGGGCTGATGGTCCTGTGTACGGGGCTGTGGCCAATAGAGGAAGTAGGCGTGACTTCAATGAGGAAGCCGGATATTTTTTCCGTCTTAGAGCGCCAGGTGAGTGTGATCGAAGAGTCCTTCACGTCAGAGATGCGTACGCGGCGAGGAGGGCTGATATCTGAAGAGAGAGCGAGACATTTTGTTCTTTAAATAATGAGATTCACACACGTTCTAACATTTAAATGTATACTTAGCGATTTTTTTTAAATCATTAAAATTCAGCTAGTTGGTTAAGATGTTTTTCTGTGGTTTGACAATTTCGAAGCACAGATTGGATTTCACTTTACAGGCACTTTAATAATAATTAGAATTATAGCACTTTCAGGTTAGAAAATTAAATATTTTTAATAATAATAAAAAAAAACAAAGGTTAAAAATGTAAATGATCATTTAAATAAATAAATAAAAATTGAGACTCACTGTCCAGAGTGCTGATCTCTCCCCGGACTGGCCGGCTGGTTAGAGAATTTTTCAAGGCATAAACATGCACTTCATAGGCAGTTGCAACCTGAGAGAGAGAGAGAGAACACAAGAACAGAAAGAAGTCACAAAGTGCAATCTCCACGAGGTTTAGTGTCACCACCGCCTGTGGTGCACGCACAAACATGAGAGTCAGCGCGTCCGTCATATCATTTTGTGTCCACTGGCTGCACGTGGCTTTTTTCACCTACACTCCACTTTCTCCCAACACATTTACATCATGAAGTTTTGTTTTCACATTCAAATTTGAATGATTGAAAATAAAGCTCAGAGACGACCGTGTTAGGCGTGTTAAACACAGAATCAAATTCCATGAGATCTGGGTGAGGCCTGGAAACTAGGGCTGAACGATTAATTGCATTTGCAATAATGTCGCGATATGAGAAAACGCGATTTTCTCATCGCAACGTGCTCGCTTACAAGTTGATCACGTGACACGAGCGAAAGCGAGTGGACCACTCGGCTGCATCAACTTTCATGCTTTTCATTAACCTGTTGCGCAATGGCCTCTGGCTCGACGGAGCAGTCAGAAACGGACACAATTGAGACTTTAGTCTCGAAGAGGAACAGCACGTCGGTGGTGTGGACTTATTTTGGTTTTAAGAAAGAAGACGGTGCGCAGCGTCAGGCGTTTCCTCTCTCGCTTCGTTTGGTTTGTGCGCTGCAGGAAGGCAGCGATCCGTCTGTTTGCACAAAGTGCACACAGCATGTTTTGCATCACATTAAATGAGCAACAAGTCTATTTTATTAACGCAGAACATCAAAGTCCGTGTGTCGCTGTTTGACAGCGCGAAGCCGACGTGATAAA
>OMMV01228759.1:0-16255 GCA_900302635.1 Chatrabus melanurus | reverse complement strand
CAGCTGTCGGCGTCTGGACTCCTCACCATCTGCAGGACTTCAACACACGGCATCAGAGTCGACGTAGACGGAGTGGATGATTGTGTGTTTATATATATGTTTTGGACACTCTGTACATGTGTTATATCTCTTGTTGGACTTTGTGCTTGTAATTTTGAATTTCTGTTTCATTGATAGTTTGGCCATAGCAGATGGTCCCCCCTCTGAGTCTGGTCTGCTTGAGGTTTCTTCCTATACTTAAAACATCCAGGGAGTTTTTCCTTACCACTGTTGCTATTGTGCTTGCTCAGGGGGTGGGTAAGGTTAGACCTTACCCTTGTGAAGCGCCTTGGGGCGACTATGTTGTGATTTGGCGCTATATAAATAAAGTGAATTGAATTGAATTGAACCCTTCGGTGGTTGGTCCCAGACTGAATATGTGTATAAATCTGACTGCGAGTGCATGTATGTGAGTGAGAGTGAGGGGGAGAGAGAGAGAGGTCCCCACAGAGTGTGCATAGAAGTGTGGAGGTCCCATTTTCATAGATGACAGGCTCCAAAAGAGAGGTGAAGGGGCTTGTTGCGGTAAAGGGGTACACTCACACAGAGACAAACACACCCACACAGTCTGGTGCATTCAAGGACCGTGTCAGACAATAGGTCTTCGGGTACATCTGTGGCTCTGAACTCCCTGGTGACCAGCAGTTTAAACATCAGGAGTCTGGATCAACTGAGACCGTGAACACACAGCCAAAAAATAATCCCAACAGACAAACACTAATATTCACTAAGATAAAGTTCAGGCATGTATTAATATAACTGAGACTACACACCAGGGGTTCCTGTCACATGCAGATTAATATTGCCACTAATTAAAGTAAAATGCTCTAACACAAATGATTAAATGGTTCAAAAAATTTTATATCACAAAACATACAGGTGTGTATGCCGTATTTCTAAAGTATGTTAAATATCAGGTGAACATAGCAAAAACAATTATGGCTTGAATTCCTGAAAATCAGGAGCAGGAATGTCAAGCAGTTACTAGACAGAGTGAAGGACAAACAAGAGACACAAGACCAAACAGGGTGGGTGGAGGGGGCCGGAAGAAAGGCCAGAGCAAGAGACCAGCCAGGAGACTGCAACAGGGCAAAGATGTCTTGGGGGGGGCGGTCGGTCAGCTGATACAGTGTGGCGATATCTGGAGGGCAAGCCGGGCAGCCACAATTAAGCGGAGCTGTCTGGAGGGCAGTCAGGCAGGTTTAACAGCGCAGAGACCTCTGGGGGGAGGTCTCTGCGCTGGGAGGAGCAACCATCTGGGCTGCAACAATATGGCGAAGATGTGTGGAGGGTAGCTGAGCATCTGCAACAGGGCAGACACGTCTGGAGGGTGGCTGTGCAATAGCAACAGGATGGAGACATCGGGAGACTGACCTGGAGGCCGCAATATGGCAGAGATGTTTGGAGGGTGACCTGGAAGCTATGGCAGTGTCAGGACATCTGTAGGGAGACGTGGAGGCCACAGCAGGTCTGCCACGCCAGGAGGAGGACAGCCAGGCTGCCAACACATGGCAGAGAGGACACCCAGGATTAGTGCCATCCCACATCTGAGAGCAGCATCTGCAGAGGCGTGCCAACTCTTGGTCGCCTCTGGGAGAGGAGCAGGATCTGAAGAGGTGCACCAACCCTCAGCCACTTCAGGGACAGGAGCTGGAACAGGAGAGGCATGCTGGCCCTTGGCTGCATTGGAGACATGGACTACCAGAGAAAGCTACATGGATCTGTGGAATCAGGGCTGAACTCCTTCAGGAAGGTGGAGATGCTGTTCTCCTGGTGTTGCAGACATTCTTTGCTTCCATGTGGCAGATAGGTATCAGCCCAACAGAATGAAAGGACTTGTCCCTATATAGAAAGGGTTACTGCCTGGACTGCAACAGCTAGAGGGGTATTACATTGCTGTCTGTGTTGGGAAATGTGGCCTTTGTTGATTTTTGCAAATCATTTGATTTGATTGCTCGGGCTACTATGTGGGACATCCTGAGGATTCACGGGAGGCCCAATAAGTTATTGGACATCACAGCGGGCCCATACACAGATACTGTGAGTGTTGTGCAGAGTGGGGGCAAAGTCTCTGACTTTGTTGCAGGCAATTCTGGTGTTCATCAGGGATGTGTTCTGGTGCCTACTTTGTTCAGCACTTGCATGGACTGAGTGTTCAGTACGGTTGTGGGCCTTGACTTTACGGACACTGCTGTGATCTTTGCAGAATCGAAGGATGCCCTGATTGCAGGGCTTGAGAAGCTGAGTGATGAGTAAGAGTGTCTGGATTTGCAATTTTCCTGGATCAAGACTAAGATCCAGGCTTTCATTAACTTCCTGGATTAACATCAGAAGTGTATCTGTTTGTAGTGAAAGCAGTGGTCCTTACATTTACTTTGACTTCTATTTCATTACAGACAGTATGAACCCAAGATATTTCATCCATTCGTGCATTTAAGGCCTGCAACATATTCCAAAAAAAGTTGGGACGTGGTGATTTATTCTAAATATAAGAATTTAATCATCACTTTTACAGCCAGTTTTCTTGCGACAAGTCAGGAGATGGATACAGGAACATTTCCTAGTCACTGAATATGTCTTGGGCTTCATTTATAATCAATCATTAAGAAATACAAACAGTATGCTGCTGCATGGTAAATCTATGTCACGTAAGCTGTTCTCAAAATGAGTGACCATGCTGGAAGGAGACTAGTGAGGGAAGTCACCAAAACATCCATGACGGCTCTGAAAGAATTATAGGCTTCTGTGGATGTGAGTGGAGAAACTGGGAATGGTGCAACATTTTCCTGTTGCATCCCCATTCACAGCTTCATGTTGGAGTGGAGTAGAGAAGGACTGGAAAACAGATTAAATGTAGGCTCGGGTTTCCCATGTGCCTTCTGACAAACTGCAGCTGAAATTTCGCATGTTCTTTGTAAGAAAATCCTCCTCTATACCACTTCATTGTGAATTTCATTAAGAACTTTTGGTGCAACAGACAAAAGTTGCACTATGCGCAGTTTCTCCAGCCACAACCACAGAAGCCTATAACTCCTTCAGAGTTGTCTGGGTGTCTTGGTGGCTTCCCTCATTAGTCTCCTTCCAGCAATGGTCACTCAATTTTTGAGAACTGCTTACTTGACACAGATTTAACACACTGTAGCTTATTGTTTGTATTTCTTAATGATTGATGTAAATGAAGTCCAAAATATATTCAGTGACTTAAAAATGTTCATGTATCCATCCCCTGACTTGCCCCAAGAAAACTGGCTGTAAAAGTGAAAATTTAATCCTTATATTTTTAATAAATTGCCCTGTCCCAACTTTTTTTGGAATGTGTTGCAGGCCTTAAATGCGGGAATAAATGTATATTAACAAATAACATGAAGTTGACCACACAAAACATGAAATATCTTGGGTTCATACTGTCTGCAAAAAGATGTCAAATTAAATGTAAAGATCACTGCATTTTTATTTGTGTGTTTGTTTTCTTGCATTTTCCATATTGTCCCAGCTTTTTTTGATTTGAGGTTGTAGGTCTCTCCGGATCCTTGGGTACCACTGGAATGGGTCAGTGACAAATGAATGGTTACTTAGGGAGAGACTCAAATAAGGCATACTATTTGCATCATGAAGGAATGTCAGCTACAACATTATGGCCATGTGGTGCATTTCACTGTGCATGATCCAGCACGCAGGTGCCTCAGTGCTGAGGATCCCACCAACTGGATCAATGTATACATTGCCAGCCAACAATGTATCATCCGGCTGTGGCAAATTGATGGGTACCTTCGGGACATGGGGATGGAATGGTTATCTGTCAGGGTGGTTGCCAACCAGGACCCATGGTGGTTCCATAGTATGTCAGATGAAGTGACACCCAGCACCAAGCGCATGCTCCCAGAGCTGACCTTACAATAAAACAAAACTGCAACATCTCTTCATAAAAACGAAAGACACTGTACCCTGGAAAGACTTTTAGGAAGTAATTAAAACAAAATAAAAATAAATATCTTAATTATCCTAACTGAATTCAACTGCAGAGTAAATCTTTTGAAAGTAACAAAAACAAAGATAATGTAAATTACACATTACCAAAAACAAAACTTATAACTTTACTGATCCTGTTCTCAGGAACCCAAACTTTTTTCAATCTTCAAAACTATTTTAGTTGAAAAAGGGAAATCAGAACAGTGAAATTAGTGATAACACTAATAGAAACACCTACCAATAACATGGATGTCAGTATATTTGTTTTTCCATGCTTAGCGCCATCATGTTTGATGTGGGTGCACCACAAGGGTCACCAGATGCACCAGCTTGGCAGCGGTTCATGTTTAATTTAGACTTGAAACACCAACAATCTGGCAAAAACAAGCGTGTGTGTGTGTGTGTGTGTATCAAGTGGATGAGACCTTTTGGTCTCTAACACCACCTCACATGGTGAGAAACGCTTCCTTGGAAATCAATTATGTAAATACTGAATTATGCTAATAGCATATTTGAATAAATCTATGCGTTTGGGGAGAAAAGATTTAGAGGGAGTGCGCGAGCGAGAGAGAGGGAGAGCGATTAAAAAAGAGGGGTAAAATGAGGATTAGTCTGGAGAATGTCACTGGCAGACACAGTTCATGCTGTCAAACTCCTGATTTGGCTGTTTAATTAGAGAAAAAGAGAGAGGAGAAAGACAAATACAGAAGGAAGAAAATAAGAGCTAATTTAGTATCAGTCTTTCTCATATCCGCATAAGTACGGTAAGCACATTCATCATATCATTTCTACGTGCCATTGTTACAGCTCAATTCTTCCATGTTTGATGCAGAAGCTTGGATAAAAATGATCAATGTTGAGTGAATTTCGTCTCGGCCAGTGAATGATCCACTGGCAGCTCTGACACACATGTACACATCTAAATATACACAATGATAACATCTGGAGGACTATGTCGTGTACGTCATGAAGTAAGTATCTATTAGATATCACAGAGCCAGTTGTTGCCTGAGACTTCTGGCTTACTGACCTGAAAGTGGAATGTATAAAAGCTCCTACACAATGAATTGTGCTCTTCCGGCCAAGGAGGGTATGTTGTCACCTACAGCTAGCTTATTAGCTGGTTTGTTATCAGTATGACATCAAACACCTATTGGAGCAGTTTTGATAAAACCTAGTGAAAAGGTTTGGTCTGGACTATAATCGATAGCATTAAATTTTTGGATGAAGTTGAATGAAAGCGGCATGACAGAATTTTCGGTAACAACAAGCAGCAAGGTTTCACACTGCAACCGATCCAAGACCCTGTAATGCTGTTCTCAAAAAGGACGCAGGTCCCATCACTCTGGAAAATCCATATGTTTACGTAAGATGCACACTTATGCGCGTTCCGAGTGCCTTTCCCTGCAAAGTGAAGCCAGCGAGGTTTTACAGCTAACAAGAGGGACTCGAACGCTACTCCTCCATCCTACTTTATTGCATTGTTTCTAAGAGACAGAATAGGATTAGTGGCGTCTAAATAAATTCCTAGACCCAATTAGTACAACAGTGTCACACAAAAAATGATTTACACTGCGTGCACAATTATTAGGCAAGTGAGTGTTCTGACTTTATCATTTCTATGCATATTTCCAACTCCAAGCTATATAAACCTGAATGTTTATTGGATTTAAGCATTCTCAGGTGATATGTATTTGTGTAATGAGGGAGGGTGTGGCCTAAAGTGATTAACACCCTATATCAAAGTGTGCATAATTATTAGGCAGCTTCTTTACCTTGGGCAAAATGGGGCAAAAAAGGAGATTTAACAGACACTGAAAAGTCAAAAATTGTAAAATGCCTTTCAGAGGGATGCAACACTCTTGTAATAGCTAAGCTATTGAGGTGTGATCACCAAACAATCTAACGTTTTGTTGCAAATAGTCAACAGGGATGCAAGAAACATAACTGCAAAAGACTTTAGAAGAATTCAAAGTGACGCTACCAGGAACCCATTATCCTCCAATTCCATCATATTCCAGGACTGCAACCTACCTGGAGTGTCCAGAAGGACAAGGTGTTCAGTGCTCAGAGACATGGCCACGGTAAGGAAGGCTGAAACAATTCGGTCTAGTTCAAATGCTATATTTCAAACGCTGTATTTCAAACTGCATAACGGCTGCTTTGATTCAGCCTGTGACAGCTGTACAGATCCGCGGACACTGCCGATAATCCACGGGTCAGGCAGGCCAAGTAATTAAAAATAACATTCTGATTAATTACGGGTGGGTCTCGGGTGGATGAAATAAATCATTAACAAGTAAAATATTCTCTGAAATGTGAATCTTTTTAAAACTTAATTTTTTCCCTCGCACTAATTTGCAGACCCTCATTAGGTTACACAGCTGTGGGTCCATTTCAGCCACATTCGCTCCACTGTCTGAAAAAATGGGTGTCGGCGATGTGGCACGAGATGAAAATCAGCCACAGTGTGTATTCTGGACTCCAAAATTCAGTGACTGGGTTTAAAGAATTGGGCCACAGAGGTGCGTATGTGCGTAATAAGGCTGGAGCAATTGTGGACTGACAGTCCCGGAGCTGTAAGCACGACTTTCCCCACTGGCCTGCACTTACTGCGCTCTACGTTCGGACTGAGATTAGTTTTATATGAGGAGGTCAAGTAATGTAATATTTATTATGACCAAATAACACGGGATAAGAAAGCTCGATTTTAATGAGAGATGGGCATGGCTACTCAATAAACGGGCCAGAAGCACTGCCGTCACTATTAAAAAGAAAAAAAAAAAGTAAAATTACCAGGCTTCAGCGCTTTTCTCTTTGTTCTGAAAGAATGAATTTGGGGGCACCCTATGTTCAATAAAAACTTTTTTTTTTGCACACAGTGCGCTTAAACGGTCGAATACAGTATTATTTGTTTTTTTAAGTGGTCCAAAATTTCAATAAAGACCAGGCAATATAACTTCTATATTGGTGTCTTTTTCATAAGAATTGAGATCCTGTTCAACCCAAAAAAATAATAAAACCTAATTTTTGGTACCCCAGGGTACAGGGATGAAAAAAAATTAAATAAGTCAATAAAATGGCAGATTTTTATTTGGTACCCCAAGGTACCAAAACATGCATCATACCACGGTATTTCTCGTTTTGCACTATATGACCCCTTTAATAATTGTCTTATTTGAATAAGAGTTTTACATGGACTAATTTTCATTTTCCAATCTGCTCCTTCAAAGTTAAAATCTGGATGAAAAACTTCATGAATCGAAAATTTTTACAGTTTTATATGGTTTAAAAGGTTTGGCTGTGTTTAATTAGCAATTGTTGAGGCCTAAACATGCCGACAGCGGGAAAACCACCAATCCACTGTTTCACACAATACAATCACAGTTTAGCCATTTTCATGGCTGTTAAGGTATGTCTTGATGTGAAAATTACTTTATAGCGAGTTATATCTATAAGAAAAGTATTTAACAGGTGTTTTGACTCACCAGAACAGGAAAAAAAGATTAATGCACGCACAGATCACCTCCCTCTCCAGCTCTGATCACAGCCTCAGTGCTGTAGTGTTTTCGTTATTTCATCAGCGTTATTTTTTGTTGGAGTTATTAAAAAAAAAAAAAAAAAATTCTGGTGTGACGGGGGTTCCATGCTATTATAGGGGGAAAACTGATTCATCACGGTGTTGGCGGTATTGCGCAATCCATGTTGTGGTGCACGATCACACCGGTGTACCGCCCACTCCTAGTTCAGTTATTGGTTTTGTTGCAATTTGAAACCTCAACACTAGATGTCGTTGAAAATTCCATTATGCCGCTTTAAAGGGTAGAACTTGGAAATGCTTCAAAAATATTTGGCAATTCCAAGTGATAACAACATCAGAAAGAAAGTTCATGAGAAGATCAAGAAGTACCGTACCAGGTGCTGAAGGAAGAACAGGAAAAGATGTGGAAGGTAAAGGCCCCTGTTGTCCCAATGGTAATATGAGCTCTTGGAGCTGTGACCCCCCCCCCAGATTGGGAGAATGGCTCCTGCAGATTCAAGGTGCAGCATCTGGTGCAACATCTGAGGTCTATGTCCAGAAGAGTACAGTCCTAAAAATAGCTAAGATTCTGCGCAGGACCCTCAAACTCCCAGGCCTCTGGTAGAGGACCTGAGCCTCAGGTAGACACACACCACCACCACCAGCGCCCCAGCAATGGGGGCCGGGGGATGGGGGGCAGCATGGATTAAAATTATTCATAGTGACATTATTAAACTATTCACACCAAATAGAACAAAATTATTCATGTCAACCTTTTTACACCAACAGGACGGAGTCTTTTCCAGGTCTCGAGAAAGGTGTGAGAGGGGTGTTAAGTGTTAACACATGCACTTCGTACGCACAGCCACAATCGGAAAACAGGAAAACGGTTCACATACATATGCATGAATATTCACACCAACACCTGAAAATGATGTGCAAACTGGCATGCTTCCACGCGTCCTCACACAAACATACATTCATGCTATAGCGGAAATACCAGAGGCATGAACTGGTGTTTGCTCATTAAATGTGTTTTCTCACATAGGCGGGGAGGTTCAATGAATTAAAAATCATCGGCCTGCCATCCCACCACAGACTGTCAGAGGACACAAATCGAGAGAGAAGGATGAATGGAGAAAGATGCCAGTTGAAATAGAGAGAGAGAGATGGCGGTGTTTGTGAAAAGGGAATGATGGAAGAAATGAGAGAAGATAAGACAAAAACAAGGATGGCAGTTTGCGGGATATAATTTCTGCATGCAGAAATTATATCCACAGGCGTCTTCTGTCTTTTCAACATATTTGCTCCAATTAAGGTTTCTTCACATTCAGCCTAAAATAATGTGATGCTTCACAAAGTAAAACTTTTTAAGTCTAGAGAGCCAACTTCCCCACTAATGAATTTCAAAATGCTTTCCCTGCCTTTGATATCTTATAGATGGAAAAAATTTGGTCAAACTGGATTCTAATTAGCTCTAGCCATTTAAAACCACCAACAGGAACATGTTGAAAGTGTTTTGATCTCGACCACCTGCAGTTTCACTTGGTTACAACTGACACCTGGATTCTTCTGTATTGACAGGTCTGAACAAGTCTGAACTTCTGAAATTTAACCACGTAGTATGAAAATTGCAATGGTCATTGCAGAGGTAGAAGCTGATTTAAATTAAAAACCACTGGAACAGTTAACAGCATGGAATGACTGTGAAGAGGAAATTTTATGACCAATTTCACAATAAAGCAATTCCCAGCATGGGCTCAGACCTCATTTAAAAACTATCTTCTAATACGTGATTTAAAATGATTTCACAAAAACATGTCAACCCACAACACAGCAGACTAACACCATCTATAAATATAAAGCGTGTCTGAGCCAACACAATGATGCACACCAGAAGCAGAACCAGAACACCTCATTCTCAATATTATGTGCATTTTATACTCAACAAAAATATAAATGCAACACATTTTTATTCTCATTTTCATGAATTTAAGTGAAGATCTAAGATTTCTTCTGTGCACACAAAAGGCTTTTTTCTCTCAAATTTGTGAGTGTGTTAGTGAGAACGTCACCTTTGCCAAGATAATCCATCCACCTGGCAGGTGTGGCTTAATAAGATGTTGATTAAACAGCATGATTATTGCACAGATGTGTGTTGGACTGATCACTGTGAACAAAATTTGAGAGAAATAAGCCTTTTGCCTGCATAAGAGAAATCTCACATCCTTTAATGAAAAATAGGAACAAAAACAAATGTGTTGCATTTATATTTTTGTTGAATGCATTTTTAATACTCTATTATGTGTAAACATGGACACAGTAAAATGTATTCAAAGGCTCAAATTGTCACGGTCCGTCCTGTTTCACTTCCTGTTTTATTTTTACAGTCCCTTCTTGTGTTTGTTTGTGGTTGTTTTCTCCCTGGGCTTGTCACAAGCCTGTTGGTCATTTACCAAAATAACGAACAGGCACACCCTGCTTGCGCTCGACGGAAGCAGGGTTTGCACAATGCTTTCTGTGGTCCATAGATATGACACGTGCAGATTATACAGCACGATGTTTATCGCTAAAGGCCCGCTCACACTTTGACGTTTACCTCAGCGTTTGGTGAACGCGCTGAAAGAGAGAGAAAGGTGGCCAAACGTCAGCTAAAATCACGTTCCCGGAGTTTGGTAGCGAACCTCAAACGCAGAACACCATTCCACAACGTGATGCTAGCGGAGGCCAGCAGAGGAAGGCGTTAGCCAGTGCTCCATTAGAACAAGCGGGACCTTTGCCAATGTGGCAACGTGCGGGAGAGGGGTTCGACACACCACTGTCCAGGGAGTCTGAGCAGGCAGGGCGAAGCAGCACCCAGCATAGACGATCGCACCAGTAGCTTCAGCTACCGGATGCTCACGGATGCTACCAGAGGGTAACGGAGGTTACTTTGGTTGTAGCGGAGATTAACTTTCTCTACCGGTCTCCAACGTAGCCACAGGTACGTCGGCAATCGCCAACGTACCTGTGAATGCGGTCACCATTGATCAGCAAACACCAGCGAAGGCTATCAGAGGCTACTGGAGGCTAGCGATCACCAACGCTTGCAAATATGTTGACCTACGTTGGCCCAAACACCTAGGTGTGACTGCACCTTAAACATGCTCTTGAAATCAACAACCATATCAAAAACACTCCACCATTGCTGACCTCTGTTGCTCTTCTTCTACGCTTCACAGACACGTTCATAGTGACAGGACATACTGCTGCTTCCTCCCGCTGGCGGTTAGTGTTACTGCACCATTTCCCAAAAGACACGGCTTCACTATCCACACACAGAAACAACTCTGCCGTTTTCATTTTGATCTACTCTGGAAGCCGTTTTCAAACGGCGCCATTTTGGGGTGGGGAAAACGGTGGATTTGTGTGAATGAAAGGGAAAAACGGACAGATAATTAGTCGTTTTCCTGTGAAAACGTAGCTGTGTGGAGAGACCTAAGCCTCTCTCTCCCATCCCTCCATGCCAGAACGTCTTCAGCCTTGCTAGGTCTTCTCGTGATCGTATATTCCTAGTGCTCTCTCATTGACGACCCTTGATTGCCTCTTATAAAAGATGAATAAATATGCTGCACTACAAATTAATAATACCCCAAAATTCATACAACCTACAGATACAATTCTGAGTTGTGTCATGTTATTATAGTTTAGTTTTGCAGTGTGACTACTTTGTTAATTTGAACGAACACAACTTGACAGCAGTTAATAGAGGGCCCCAGATCTTTAAAGACCCCTGTCTCTTAGTAAGCTATAGACATGATTCCATGTATGCAAAATGAAAAACATATTCCACTCAGGTATAATAACATGTTTCCACTGCTTTCTTTTTTGTTTTCTGAGATCAATTTATCAAACAAACACAATCTGGGCTTCCAGTGAGAAATGTTATAGGTTCCCAACACTTCTACCTATAACCTATAACTACAGTACTGACCATTATATTCCTACATGAGAGGAAGCATCTGGTTCACACTGGCTTCCACTGGATATTAATTCTTGTCCAGCTGTTTCATTAAATCACGGCTGCTCTCTGATTCCATGGATCCAAACCTGCTCAGCCAATGAGCACGCAGCTCGTCAGCAATTACCACTGCTTGAAACGAAGGGGGAATACGATGTAAATGTATGAGTGAGACTGAGCACGTACAAAGGGATTAGATACTTTAACATGCACGCACAATGTCAGGTCTGTGATTACAGCAGCAGATAAGTGGTTTAACTGTGTGTCTAAACTGCTGTTGTATTGATTCAGCGTTTGTATCCATGCAGCTTCACAGTATGTCACACTCGTGGACGTGACTGTGGGGATGGCTGACATTAACCCCATCAATTTCAAACATAGCATATGCTACAATTCCAGCTTTGTGTTTCAATCGCTCAGCTTTTCTTTTTCATCTTTCTTTCTGCTCTCCATCTACTCTGGATTCTGACATCCATTCTCCCCACCCGCCCCTTTCCCATCCTATCTTTGGCTAACAAGCAGAGTTGGCTATCTAGCTGGCTGGCTGTCAGAGTCAGACATGTGGATCTATTACTGTACGCTGCATACTTCTCCTCTCTGGCTTTCAGCTCTTATAGACTGTCCCTGTTTCTCTCCTCTGAGCTCTCTAACCAAATGCTTGCATGTGCTTGCTGCCTGAACCACCGCCTGCTATGTATATTTGTTGACTCTTCAGTCCTCTGTTATACCTCATTCAGACTGAGATGGTGATGGCGGGTACAACGTGTGTCTACGATTGATTAACACGGCTCAGGTCACCTGGGTTAACAACCCTCCCCTCAGTCTGGATCAGACCTGGCGGCATCCCACGTTGAATTTTGTTTGAATGGGTTATACGACCCGGGTCGTGACAAAGAGATCTCATTGGGTCAAAGGGCACACTCCACCCTCACACTTCTTACCAACAAACAAGTGCATGTCGCGCTCTGTGGTGGTTATTCTTATTGTACAGTGCTGTACATATATACTGTTACACTGAATGGTAAATAAATCAGAAATGGCCTGCATGTCTGCAGCGCTTTTCCATTTGATGCAGATGTTCAAAGCACTCTACAATGATTCCTCACATTCACTTATTCACCCACACACAGGGAGGACAGGGAGCCTATGTCCTATATCTCATTATTGTGGAGCGGCTTCACTCCTGCTTGTGGGCTTGTTGGGTACACGCTTTCCTGGAGTGGCTGGTCTGTGGTCCCAGTGGTCATCTCTTGCCACCTGGTCTCATTGTGATGCATGTCCTCTCCCACAGGGGCGGGTAGTCTGTGCCACGTGGTGATTACCATGACTTCGGGCCCCGTGTGTGCTGTGAGGCTGTTTCTCTGGTCTGGGGATAGGTGGCATTGATGCAACTCCACACAGTCATTCATATTATCACATATCTCATTATATCCATTGCTTCCTGCACATGGAATTATAGTTTACCCTCACACGTACATTCATGTAATTCATGGTTACTCAATACCCTCTTTAACTTATATAAATCTCTGCATATTTTTACAACTGGCTAAGTGCTTAAAGCGGTGGGCTTGTGACCAGAGGATCCTTTGTTCAAATCCCCATCAGACTACAAAATTACTAAGGGTCCTTGGGCAAGGTCCTTAATCCCCAAGTTGGTCGCGATGTGCAGTTGAAAAACCTTGCATGGCAACACCCTGACATCTGTGGGTGACTGTCTGGGTGAATGTGAGGCCTCACTGTAAAGTCCTAGGAGCATGAAAGTGCTATATAAAAGCAGTCCATTTACCATGAACACCTCGTTTATTAAGCACGTTTTGTCTGTTTGTTTTTCTTTCTCTTGTTTATATTTTTCTTCTTTCCACTCACCATCGTCGTTTGTGTCCTTGTCACCACAGACATTGGTTTTTTGTTAATGTCACTGTCACGGTTTGTCTAATGTCTTTTCTGTGTGTCATCCTCTTAATTCATTTTAAAAAAAAGGGAGCAGCAAATCATTGTTGCAAAATTATAACTGTATGTATCCTTGGTGGTATAAGTCAGCTCTGACCCATACTGGAGTGATACATACCTACAAGAGGTTTAAAAAAATTTTAAAAAAAGAGAGAGAGACAACAGTACTCATTACTCACTACATAACTGTTGATTATTTTCAAGATGGCAGGCAGCAGCGATTTTCGGGAAATGCGGCCAGAAATTACATTTAAAGGCTAAAAATGCCTCTGACCAAGAACGTGGTTGGACTGGAATCCACATATGTCTCCCACATAGAGTGCTGTTAGACCTATTAAAAGGCTCCAACTGCCATTCCTTCTGCTCAATGGAAAGGAACAAGGGAGGGTTGGATAGGGAGTGGCAGAGGAGGGAAGCTTTGTTTACGTCCTGAAATGTGGTGCAAGTGCAACATCTAGTGGCAGAAAAATCATTCATAGCACCTTTAAATATTTTCTTTTTTTTTAAGTTTTAGGCACATTAAACCAACTTAAGTTTTAAAAGCTCCACTCACTAATTATTTTTAGATTTTTTGAACACAGCTGAACCCTCACGCTTGCGTGAAAGCAGCTGAAGTGATGAAAATTAACAGACAACCACAAGCTAGTTTAATAAGTGGTGATATGGTAGATACGGCTATTGGATTTGCATTCACATTCAAACCACATGGAAAACATGGCTCAGACTGGATCTGATGAAGCAAATGCTAATGTAAACAATAATTGAAAAAAGAGTGTCAGTTATGTGTTGAACACAAATCTGTCGGGGAAAGAAAACATTTTCTGATTACAGATCAATGGTTTTTGCAATGAACATGGTGGGTTGCTGTTTTTTTTTGGAGAACATTTTGTAAGTGAAAAGCTCCAAATTCGGAGAAAAGCACATTTTCACCTTTGTTAAATGTCATCTCTGAAAGTTCCTACGCAGCAGGTGGGCCACACTGTTTGCGTGTTCTGTCATCTCAGGTCCAACTTTAATTAATGTTGGGTTTTTCTTCTGATTTTCATCATCTTTCTTTTGCACAATCTCAAATGATGCATTCAGAGTCATTACTCACACATACGCAGCAGGGATTGAAGTGTTGAAAAGAGAAAGATGAGAGATACAAGAGAAAGAATAAATACTGAGAACACGTTACGTAGGAGCAAGTTGCTGAGCAGAGGATGTATCTATTCTGCTTTACAATCACACGAAAGATGTTTCAACACTACCATCTAATGACTATTTGAGGAATTACAGTCTGTTTCATTCTCAGCATTCTGGAGTCTGCAGTTCAATCAAAAATGCTTTCCTTTTATTTTTTTGTCTCTTCATGTGTGTCATAGACGTTGAGAACCATTCAATTTCAAATTAATCTTTTTCTTTTCTTTTTTTGCCGTTTTATTATGAAAAGTAACAGGCCACTTTTAAGATAAAACAAGTAGATTATTTTGTCAGTGTAGACTCTACACTGTAGAGTATGTATTTGTAACCTGTCCTTTTTTCCCTTTTTCCTGAGCAGGTATCAGTGGGAGCTGGAAAATCTTCCAACATGTAGATCTGGGTTTGATTCCCGACCCGGTCTGTGTCCTTGGGCAAGAAGCGGTTTACAGTGTCTCAGTCCACCCAGCTGGATCCATGGATAAACACCAGCATCAATGAGCCTCAGGGCCTGTATAGGACTTATTTTTTCTTCTTTTTTTGCCCCCAACACCACACATTTCATGCCCCATGGTGCTCCTGGGAAGTGACTCAGTGTGGGGGTGGGCTCTTGATGGGGTGTTGTTTGGAGGTTCTGCTGTTGCCTAGTGGTCCTCAGGGGGTGGTGACAGCTGGGTAGCATGGGTCACCCTCTGGATGGTTGTTTGGGGGCTTGCCCGGCGTCAGGGGCCTCAGGGATGCCCTCCCTTTAGCTCCAGGACTGGGGCCTCAGCCTTGTGAAGTTGAGCAGTGCTCGGGGGTGTTGCCGGCTCTTGCCCTTGTGGGCGCTCTCAGGTGAGGCATTGGCCCACAGTCTCTGCAGGGTTTGGGAGCCCGTTGTCAGGATGGGTGGTCTGTGTTTTGCATCTTACAATCACAGGGCTGGTTTGGTCTGCATGCAGGGTGATTGGCTGCGCCTCTGTTATAGCTCATCTGTGTTCCTCTGGGTCACTCCTTGTCTCATGGACAAATTGTCTGCTAGGGCGTTTCCCAACTAAGATCCAAGGCAGTTCTATGGTGTGGTAGATGCAGCGACATGCCACATAAGTACATGCTGACCTGACTACTTGCCTCCTATATAGAGATTAAATTTCACTGAGTTTAAAGGGCATCATTTTTAGAAATTTTTGTATACAGAAGCCTGATTTTTTTAAACTTGATGTCATTTCATAACTAGAAGCACTTGGAGAGCTCAAACCTCCGCCACGCCGTAAGGTCCCACACACATATCACTGTGTGTCCTGCTATAGAAGTCCACAAGACAAAGTAGTCCTATATTTTTTAAACATTTATATTTGGATTCCGTGACCCTGAAAACCGAGCACGAGTCCTTGGAATCACATTGATATCATGATCTGTTTGGAAGTTATGCATGGAAAACGATATTTCCATAATGGCGGTTTTCTTCTGGATCTAGTTTACTAACTATTAAAGATAGCTCAAATCTGTTTGCACTTTAGTGAATTTGCATTGTCTCAGGAACACAATGGTGTTTGTTAAAAGTCTCTAGCACTATTAGTTATCGCACAGGAACGCAATATGTGAACGGCCCCTGCTAA
>OMMV01228757.1:0-12066 GCA_900302635.1 Chatrabus melanurus | reverse complement strand
AGTCTGGAAGCAGCTCCAGTGGTCTGCGCTGAACGAAAGCTGCATCAAGCCGGTGCCAATACAAATACACTCCTCAAAAAAAAATTAAAGGAGCACAGTGCTCCCTTAATTGTTTTGAGCAGTCTATATTTATATATAGACTATATTTCTCTCTCTCTCTCTCAAAAAAAAAAAAAAAAATCCTGAATGTACACAAAAAAAAACATATCAATCTGAAACCAGCATAAGAACTTTACTGTAAAACTGTAAATATGGGGAAGTTGGTGCTTTTCTTTCTACAAAACAAAGATGATCACTTTTTTCTGTGTGAATTCTTTAACATTCTCTCTGCATAAAATGGTGCCAAAATTCAACTTAATTCAAAAAATTTTCTTGTATACAAACAGATAGAGAGGAGTAATTATGTAGGCTCTGCCCACCTTCATCTGCAATCATGCTTCACACTTCTTATGTTGTATTTTGGCATAAATTCTTACCCGCATTTGTTCTACCTGGAGGCGCAAAGTGTCCAGTTGCTGCTTATGTTGCTGTTGCCAGCTGGGTACTTCGCTGCATCGTTCCTGACACAATGGGTCATAACCTTTGGTTCCTGCATGCTCCCTCAGCACAGCCTGCGTCTGCGTCAGGCTGAAGGGACTTGCATAAATTCCAGCCCCACCGTGCGGACTGCCCCTCTGACTAGATGGCTCAGCAGCGCTGGGAACTCCAGGCCTAGTCTCAGGCAGAACCTTAAAACTGTGTTCCATGCCTCCTCTGTAGGCCTCTGACACACAGTCCACAGTCTCTCTAAGTCCAGTCATCTGTAATCGGAGTCTGAGATCAGAGCATAGCCCCCCTAACAGGGCTGACTGATTTAGAGTAGGTTCCACAACAGGAGTGTCAAACCTCTGACCCTCTTCCACCCGTGTGTGGTCTGTCGGGAAAAGAGAGTGGTCCAGTCCATTGACAAGGCTGCGGTATCGGCTCAAACAGTCTGACTTTGGCCCCACAGGATCTCCACCCACACCAGTGGTGTCATCCAAGTTGGGCGAAGATGCCGATTTGGAGAGTGAAGAAGACTTTGAAGTAGAACCACTTGGTGTTCTGGAACCCGTGGAATTCCTATGGACCTCAGAGGCCTGGGACTCATCCTGGACACACGACTGGGGCTTAGAGGCCGGGGCTCCGGCCGTGGATGGCATGACATGTGCAGTGGGAATTGGGATTTGACTGCGGATGGGCTGGAAAGAAGGGCTGCTGCTTGAACTGCAGAAATCTGAAAAGAATAAAATAAGGAACAGTAATTAGCAATTCATTTAATCATTATTCTCTCACACGGGTGGACCACGTTAAGAGGTGCATAATATCTAGAGCACTACTAGAGGTCATTTTCTCTATTTTCAGGTGGTGATGTAAAGTAGATGGAGCAGGGTTTATGGGTGGCCTACTTTGATGATGAGGTGACACCACTAAAAGAATTAACTGTCACTATGTGATACAACCAGGGGGAAAAGCGTATATGAATAGACTCAAGACAATGCTTTCTGTTAAAAGGCACTTACTGAACTGTTAAATGAATTGTTAAATTATTACTATTGAACTGTCTGATAAATGACCATATCACTGATATAAATTACATTAATTCATTGGGGTCAGTCATGATGAAGTAACATACAACAACAAAATGCACTCAGATTACCAAGAAACACACCCAACCTTCTCTGTAAAACATATTGCACACAAATGTTAGTCGTGTTTTTTTGAAAACATTTGGAAAAATGTGTGACCACAGATCCTATTAATTAAAACACACAAATCATAAATGACAAGATCAGTAAAAACATTATATTCACGCCACAAGCCCTGACACAACTTCAAGTTACATAAATAATTTGAGCAGTGTTACAAACCTGAGAGACCTGTTGAAGTATAGACACCTGGCATTCACTCCAACGCAACAAACTTGTTTCACAAGTAGGCATTTTTTTCCCCTAAAGGTGAACTGAGCCGAGTTCACATGTAGAACACTTAAAACAAACACAGGACTCCTTCCTCTGCATTTCTGAAGGCATCAAATCAATAACTGAAGCCAAGATGAGCACAATGGAGGCCAGTCGTATGCCTAAAGCCACATTGTGGTACCAACAGCCAAACCAGTCTGTACCAAGCTCTGCACAAACAACACACACAAACAGGGATACACAGGAAAGGTTAGGAATATTTATAGCCCACCTCTCAAGTTACAGAGGGATCTATGAGAGCCGCTTATTTAAGCACCTTGCCTCCTCCCACTTTGACAAACATCACACACATGTACATCCAAATTCAGGGGATGAATGGGATTTTTTCCTCACCTCCCATTCTATTTGGACCAAAACTTGTTGAAAGTAGAAGCACTTCACAGTAACTGAGAAAATAAGAATTTGCTAAAATGCTAAAGTATTATGAAACGGCATTGCTTTAAAAAAAAAGAAAAAAGAAACATCAAATAGAAAAGGATGCCTGAAATGACTCATGACATGTGAGAACAAGTCCAAACTAATCTGCCGAGAAAACATCTGCCAACCCTTCATCTTTCACACCTACATAAAGTATACAACACAGTAATTATTTGCAACCGTAGAATGGAAGAGTCATAAACACCGAGCTATTGGAATGACATATGCAATGTTATTTTCTTGACAAAAACTCTTGTAAAGCCGTTTAAAACATGTCACGTTTGTAGCTCAAGTCGGAGTTAACAATCACTTCGAAAGGTTCTACTACATGTTTATACTCCAAGACAAAACTCTATCAGCACCTATAGTCCGGCACCAAAATAAAATAAAATCACAGAAAAGGCACCAAGGCAACAGCTGTAGTAGACTCACGCTGCACGCACGCACGCACACGTAGAGAGCTTGATATAGAGTATTTAACAATTAGTTGACATGAATTAGTTCATTCAGGGTTGAGATAATAAGTGGATGATAATAAATGAGATAATAAATGACAGAGGTGTGACCAAGTCTTTGGAAAAACAAAGACAATAAAATAAAGGCACAACAAACAAAAACGGAAATATTATTGTGGAGAATACAACATGGATGAAACTGTTCCCAACAAAATTACACACAGGTCCACTTCATTCGGTAAACCTACTTTTTAATGTAAATATCTTGTGAGCCATTCATGTGGCAGCAAATCAATGCAGAAGAATTAAGCCTTGTTCACACTGCCACTCCAAATTGGATTTTTAGCATATCCAGATTGTGTCTAGCTTGATTTTTGTCAGTGTGAACAGCAAAAAAAAAAAAAAAAAACCCACATGAGATCCGATTTTCCCAAAGCTGATTCAAACCACATACGGAGGCGGTTTCAAATGCAATTCTGATCGGATTTTTACAGATCCGTTTCAGTCTGAACGCCTCAGTTGCTCAAATAGGATTTCAGTGTCCACTGCTAGTGACGGACAACGTCTCCTCTGTCACTCGCGCTGCGTCACTGGAGGACACTGTGTCTCCTTTTCTGTCTGTCGGACGCTCCTCGTGCGTGCACGACTCAGCCCTCTCCTCCTTTTCAGTCGCTTCCTTGCCATTAGAATAAAGTTTGCGCCACAGCTCCACATTACCATGTGGGACAGAATCAGGCACAGCTCGCTGTGGTCCATTTTAGTTATTTGTTTTTCCTGGGCGTAGCCCGCTACCATAGAAATCAATGTGGATAAGACTGTCAATGTGGACACACGCAGATCGGATTTGATCACTTGCGATATATAATGTGGACAGTCAACCAGTGAGATCAGATATGCAATCAATCCGATTTGAACTGGCAATGTGAACAAAGCCTTAGAAGTAAGAAGTTTTACATGAAGCTAAGTACGCAAAATAAGTACTTTATGTCTAGTTTATTTGTTTAAAATAAAATTGAGTGGTGAGTTACCTTTTAAATCACATTAAAAACTACTATTAATTGACTGCATCTGCCGCTGATGGTTATTTTAGAGATGTGGGGATGGACCGGTTGTTTGCCTGGGTGGTTGCCATCCAGGAACCAAGGCGGCTCTGTGGTGTTGTGGACGCGGTCCACGGAACCAGCATATGCTCCCAAACTTGACTAGATGCTACAACCCTTAACTATGGATAAGATATTTCAAAATAAAAACAATCTTCACAGTTAAACAGTGAAAGAAGTCAAATTGTGTCTGCATACAAAAAAATAAAAAATTGGCTATCCCAACAACAGGCCATGAGAAAAGACATCTGTGGTGCAAAATATATTACTGAAGGGAGGGTGTCAATCATTTCTTTAATTGGGGGGAGGTCCAACTCTTGTTATCTCGATAGGCCTCTAAATCCATAGAGGAAATGTTAGATCCTAACACCTGATGGAACTTTGAAGCATTTGGATGCTTGTTTCGGGAACTTTAATGGCTTTTCCTGATTTTCAGACCCTCGTTTAATTGTGTGTGTTGATGCCATGTTGCTGCTCCACATAGCCACTTCTCTGACTCATGTCCAACAACAGAATGAGGGAGGAAAAAGTGGTCTAAGTGATTTCAACCACAGACTACTTGATGCTGCCTGAAGAGACGGAGTTTTTCCTGGAACTGCTTGTCACCCAGAATTTTCAAACACAATCAATCTGTAGACTTTACACAAACTGTAAACATCATCATCCAGTGAGTGAGTTCTTTGGGTGGAAATGTCTCAATAATGAGGTCATTTCTGGACTCGTTCATGCTGACATGGAGGTGAAGGGAAATGAAATATTGACCACAGAGCTCTCTGCATAATTAACCAGATCAGACCACATTTAAGTGTGTTTGACCAGAAACCTGCACTCATATTTCCCAACAACAAAGTGCATATGTATTTAATTAAGCAAATTTAAAAAATAAAAATAAAAATAAATAAAAAAAGTCTCCACAGAGGATTATGATTTGAAATGGTATTCACCTGGAATGTTTAATATATTAATTGTACCCTAATGTCACCAAGCATGGCTAAAAGCTCTGCTTTGGTAACACAGCGAACCGCGCAAGCAGCTAACAAACAGCTGACTATGTTAGCTAAAACAGGAGCAGTGTGGAGAGTATAATGTCATTTTCACTATATTAAGATTGATTATGAAAATAATTCATACTGTTGGCACTGAAATCCCCCCCTACCTAAAAAAAAAACCCAAAACAAAAACCCTTGACACTTCAAAAAGAAAGGGTTGCAGCTGTTGAAACATAGAGAGACTATTCAGGGCTGCACATAACTGGTGCTCAGGTGCTCATGTGTGTTAACAATAAATAATATGCAGCAGAAAACACAGAGGGAAAAGCTTTTCCTACAACCTGTTGTCATCGCTTTCCTCCTGAGAAGTGCTTCCCCTCCATGTTTTCTGCTGCGCACCATTTATTTTTAGCATGCACGAACACCTGAGCACCAGTTATGTGCATGCCTGACTATAATCTAATCTCTGGAGCAGCATTGGGATATTTTTTCTTATTCTATAAACAGCTTTGCAAACAACACAAACATAAAGATGAAGTCTTCCCAGTCTCAGTTTAAAGATAGGGGGCGTGGTAACTCTGGGTGTGGCTTATACTGACACTGCTTTCAACATCTTAAACATCTATTTAAAAGTGTGGAAATTTTAACAAGGAACACAGATATTCTGTAAAGTGCATGTATGTAGAACCATCACAAAATATTTAAATTAAAATTTCCACCATTAAACACCTTGCTGAGGCTGGGAGAAGTACAAAATACAGCACCACCCGCTGTATGGACACAGTTCAAAAACAATATTGCACAATACACCCTGCAGTCACGAGTTAAAGTCATCACCTTCTGCGCTGTCAGATGCTGAAGTCCCAAGACCAGTGTCCCCGCTGTCCGCCGTTCCTGGTCGGTGGCCAAAGCGGCTTTGGAACTTCTCTGACACAGCTGGTGTCTGCCACTCCATGTCAGCAAACCGCGCTTACATGTAAATAATAAACAGGGCAACAGTAACAATGATTATAGTGACGCATGCTGAACTGAAACACCATAGTCATTTTACCAACAGACTGTCAGTTTACCTGATGGTTTGGATTCAATGCATCTCTGTGAGGTGGTCATTCCATTCAACACAATGTGACCAGGCTGAAATGAGAGAATTATCATCATCATCACAGCAAAGTTGTCATAGCTGATATGAGAAGAGCTACTCTTGTAGTCTTTAGTTGGAAGGAACCAATAAGTAGACTTTTACATCTTCTGAAACAATACCAAACTGATGAAGCTGATAAAGTAATCTGATACCACTACATGTTTTATGTATTTAAAAGTTGTACACTTGACTTTGTGTAACTGGTTAGGCTCACTCTTCCATGAATGAATTAGCTTTATGGTGTAACAACAGATCACTTCCTAATTATTGTGGAGATGTTCACATACAAGCATTTTTTTTTTTAGTCAGTGCAAATGTTACTTCTAGAACATTGATCATATTACATTAAAATTCAGCTTTTTTTTTTTTTTTAAACCACAGGCCGAGTATAACCACAACAATATGTTCAATATGTCTAATAAAGTGTGTTGGGATGAATGGAAATATGTGGAAGACACAGCTAAATCATAGCTTATCATTTTATAAGGCTTCCAACAACTATGATTACACATCTACTGTGTGTCTGGAGACAAAGAAAGAAAATGCTTCACTCAGCATTGTTGCATGCTGCAAGTCTGGCAATTTTCCAAACTGTGTAAAACTTTAGCAACTCTTAAGCCTCATTTACACCCTATACAAAATACGGAGCCTTTCGTCTGTTCCTTGTGGTCGTTTCATCCATAATTGTGCACTTCGCCGGAGAGCTTATGAATACGGACGAAACGGAGCAATACCACTGGAAATCGTGGTGGCAGTATAGAGTCAGTAGTCCAACCAGTCAGGAAAACAACAAAGAAGAGTCTCAATGGGCAAAAAAAAAGAAAGAGCAGAACTCTCCATTAATGTGGCGACTTGCATTAAGTGGTCTCACATTCCACCGTCGCGTACACCTTTTGCGCTTCTGCCTCGAACGATGTAAAGTAAAATCACCTCCTCTATAGTCGGCATTTTTGTTGTCTGCAACTTGGCACTCTGCACTGCCATCTAGAGGATGTATTGCGTAACGTCCATACCAACGCAAAAAAAAATGCACCGAGGTATGACGGAGATAACGTTTGGGACGAACGGACGTATTTACGTACGGAAAGGGAGTATAAATCCAGCCTTGGGCCACGTCACCTGATATTCTCTTTTTTCCTTTTTTAATCCTACTAATGAAAATAACATCTTAAAGAACACAGAGTGCTGCAGAGTCATTAAAGGATCAGTTGCTAAGCAGTAATTGATGTCCCACATTTGATTTGAGCATTTTATTGAGGGTGGGTATTGTCTTAATGAACCCTGATCCACATCAAAGTCCTTTTTGTTTAATCCAACAATAGTAAACTGTGATTCCACTTGTCTCTACTCTTTCAGACAGCTCTGCAGCTGCAACAACTGATACGTATAACAGTGACGGCTTCAGCTCACAGATTAAAAGTGTGAGCAGACACTGCAAAGGAACAGGAAAACCACATTCAACATCCGCTTACATTTCATTTCTCTGTCACAGCGCGTCACTAACATGCTGCTGTACTTTACAACCACGTTTGAACTTTAAGCATTAGTTTCCCCACACCACATTGAACTTCCTTCTCTGACTGCGCTGAACGCAGATCAGGTTAATCTTTTCAGCGAATTCAGATTACTTGAACTGCTGCAATAAAAAAAATAAAAAAAACATTTTTTATCAGTGGCAAAAGTTTTATATTAGGCTCAGTTAGTCTCCAGCTCATCAGGAACTAGAAAAGTCTGAGTTTTTTTGAAAAATGGATAGAGACAAATTATCTAAAGCAGGGGTGCCCAATCCTGCTCCTGGAGGGGGCACCTGCCCTGCATGTTTTCTCAGTCTCCCTGCTCTGCTTACGGCTCATTATCTTGGTCAGGTGTGCTCACCCAATCAAGGCCTTGGAAATGCCAAAGTTAAATAATCAGGTGTGAGTAGAGCAGGTAGATATGAAAACATGAAGGGCAGGTGCTCTCCAGGAGCAGGATTGGGCACCCCTGATCTAAAGGAACCCATTTAAAAACCCACATTAGTGTGCTAAAATCTGGTTGGCGATTCACTGCCGTGCTGGTTGGTGTGTGTATTTTGATTGCATATTTTGATATCAGGGTTGCAACTACCAATTAATTTCTTAATAATTAAATGTCACAAAATAGTAATATAAGGCGAAGGAAAACAGCAAACTGTCATATTTGAGAAGTCAGAATCAGAGAATTTTTAGCATTTTTAGTTTATAAACTGTCTAAACTAGAGATCAAACTTACAAAATGATACCCCCCGCACTGCCATACTAGTTTCCTGGCATGCATTATGCATTGGTGGTAATAAATATTTTGTGAAGAAATACCAGAATTAACAAACTGGTCAATCTCTGTACATGACATGTAATTAACAAATATGATGTATTAAAACAACAACAAAAGCTCATTCATCTCCCCTTGAAAACATTGGACTACAATTATTTTCCTTCATGCACATCTCCATATGGTGTGCTGCTACTACTATGTGACGTTTCACTGAAATCCATAAAGCAGCTTAGGAGGAGTTGAGCTCACAAAGTCAATAACATACAGTCTGATGCATTAACTAAACAAGATTAGAAATATCTCCCCTTGAAGACGTCAAACCACAATTATTTTCTTTCATATGGTGTGCTACCAATGTGTGACGTTTCACTGAAATCAACCAAATGGTTTCGGGGGAATTGCGATTCCAAGAGTTGACATTTATTTTTCTGTCAATCAACTAAAGGGAAATCAGTAGAGCATATACCTCCGCTAAGGTGCAAATGACCCTTCAACCTTATTAACCCCAAATGCAGCAGCAAACAGCATGCAAATATATTTGAACAGGATTTAAGCATACACTGCTTTATTACAAACTGGACCTCTGTCATTTCACTCCAACATGGTTTATGTCAATCGAATCAATAACGTTTCCGTTGTCCTGCTAACAAATTAAACCAAAACACAGACGGTAGTGAAACCATAACCTCATTTTCAGGGGTAATTAATCTGCTTTTTAAGATCATCCCAGCTGGTAAAACTAGAGGGCACTCAGAGAACAAAGACCCAACAGTCATCTGTTTATCTGTCCTTAACTGAGTTGAAGTGCAGGTGGAGTCACTGTTTCACCAGAGTGCAAATAACATTGAAATGAAGAAGAGACATTAAAAGAACATTCATCAGAATTAATCCTGGAACCCCATCTGGCTCAAATCTGAATCTATCATTCTTATTGTAAGGCCTACTTACCAAATTTCACTAAAAACTGTTCATGAGTTTTTGAAATATCCTGCTACAAAACAGTCTGACAAACAAAGGGAGCTGAAACGTGATGTCCTTGATAGAGGTAATTTGGCATTTTGACAATGCCCATAAAACTGTGTAACACTATGCTACAGCACATGCGCACAAAATCCTTGTAAGAGTTCCTGATTGGCAAAGATCTCTTCAATCCAATTTGTTTGTCATTTGTCTGAGTGTCTGAGCAAAAAGGCACTGAACCAAAGTTATTGACAGTCCCAGTTTACCTTGCTGACAGTTCCCAAAGCTTTGGTGAACACAGGGCAGTCATATTTGCGAAAAGATCTTATAATATTAGCATTGAAAATGTGAATCCACATATCTCCACATATAGAGAGAAAGCAAATAAGAACTTCTCCGAAGATTTCACGCACATCCACCAAAGCATAGCATCACAATGCATTACGGGTAACATCAAAACACCAAATAAGATAAGATACACATAGAAGACTGATCCCAAGCCAATAAATATTAGTTACAAAGTGGCTATTGATAGGGCACCATATTCCTTTTGCTCATACGGCATCCAAGAACAAACTGCCGCGACTGCACAGCATCCAATAACATATGGATAGGAGCAGGTTTCACTCAATCTCTTTTTTTGTTATTTCTGAGAGAGCTGGCCACCCATTTAATCAGTTCAAAAAAGGGAAAGAGGCCGCACTATGCATCAGAATATTTTTATTTGCACAGACGTGCGTAGTGCCTTCCTCAGTGTGAATTTTTTTTTTATTATTATTTTTTTTTTTATAAATACGCATGCCCATATACATACACCCATCAACAGCCACTGGCAATACAGTAAAGTTCAATGCAATAATTAAAACAGTCCATTGGTCTTAACACCTGATGTATTTGAGCACACTGAGAAAGGCACTACGCCAAAACGCATCTGTGCGAATAAAAATATTCTTATGCATAGTGCGGCCTCTTTGCCTTTTTTTTTTAAACAGCATCCAATAAGAAATCGCTGCGATTATGGCGAGATAAAGAAGGATATCATGGCGTAGAAGCTGTAGAGGAGGCAACCGACGAATTTCAAGCTCAAAACTTAGGGATAGAAACCATAACGTTAGGTAGTTTAAATAACAATGGTTGCAGTACTAATAGGAATTCGCTGTTTACCTATGGTACCCTATCAGTAGCAATTATTAGTTAATGTATCCCTGAGATAAAAACATACAAGGCAAAATTAGTAGCACAGCATCAACAGAGTTGTAGTATGATATGAATGCAAATATTAAATTTAACCTCTGTGTCATCATCAATTAAAGTAAACATCCTCTGATGAATTAATATAGATTTAGTGCAGTCTATAGTTTCAAGTAGTGGAAAAGGACTGATAAAGTTTTGTGATCCACTCAAGAGTACCATCATTTTTTTAAATGCATAGTTTATTATTATTTTCCTGTGTTACCATGGGTAAATGTTAGTAACAGCTGTTAACTACCACTGACAGATCCGCTCCCCTACGCGCAAAAATAACCTCATTAAACTTTTCTAGGTACAAACAAAAATAACACCATGAGCCCAAGTCACGCTACGTTACATAATCCGTTTCCAAAATATCCAACTATGTCCCAGGCTTCGGTCAACCGTACATCATCAAACTTGTGTTGTGTTTACCGACAGGTCGAAGCATCCTGACATTAGTAACGGTAACCACTCATCGAGGAAACCACAAAGCTAGCGACGAGCTAGGTTAACCTTCACCCAAAGCCAATGTAAATGCAACATTTTTTTTTACAAATTCCTACAAAGCTCACATATTTAACATATTAAACGCAACAAAAATCACAATAATCCCGCTGCAATAACATTTAGGTTCCACTTACAGCAACGTGCTGCGCCGTTAACTATTGTTTAGCTAATCCACGACGAAATCTGTTTCCGTCCGACGAGCTAAAGTCGG
The DNA here is from genome assembly GCA_900302635.1 of Chatrabus melanurus. Lineage (NCBI taxonomy): Eukaryota > Metazoa > Chordata > Actinopteri > Batrachoidiformes > Batrachoididae > Chatrabus > Chatrabus melanurus. The sequence continues at coordinate 761 of OMMV01228757.1, read as the reverse complement.
CTAACGGCTAACGCAACGTTGCCGATTTGCACGCTGCTGAATTAAACACACTTCCCTCTTAAGCCCTCTCTCGTGCTAAAGTTTGGGGAAGCTGTAACTAATACAGCTGTTATTAATTCCCAAACGTTACATTACCTTTCGTTATAAGAAAAATGCAGCGATAAATCTCAGCTTTAAGATGGTAACCGAAGGCAGAATCTTTACCATCCGCTGCTGCTGCTGTTGTTCCGCTAAAGTGAACGAACCGCAGCAGGAACCTTCAGCTGCTGCTCGATCGCAGCGACGGGCGCTCGATTTACGTGTCGGCACCGTCCGTCGGCAGAAACTCTGTTATATTTTCAACGAATCCTCAGGAGTTTTTTCTTTAAATTTATTCATTTATTGTCTTTCACACATCTAAAAGGAGAGAAGAGTTTTTTTTATCGTTTTACAAAGTTGACTGACCAAACCCATCATTTGTTTGTTTGTTTGTTTGTTTATTTCGAATATGTCAATAAAAACAATCAATTCTGCAATTTTAAATTCAAAAGGACAGACATTCAAAATGAATAACAAATTAATTATAGCAAAAAAGAACAAGAACAAGAAAAAAAAGAAAACAGAACAAAAACAGAAAGTAATCTAAACATATCCGAAAAGGAGTGAGAAGAAGTAAAACTTATATACTCCCACCCCTCTTATAACTTAAATTAAATAATTACTCACTGACTTCCGAGCTTATTAGTATAGCTCGGTATATTAGCGTATAAAACTATACCATT
>OMMV01228733.1:0-34130 GCA_900302635.1 Chatrabus melanurus | reverse complement strand
GAAATCGGCTGACTTCCCCCCCTGGAAAATAAAGACAAAATTATTTAATTGCTGCATTTATTTATTATCATCCATGCACTCATAGTATCATATAGTCATTCACAAAACAATATGCCTCACTTTAGCGTTTCTCCACAATTCTAGTATTTGATCAAAGTCAACATCTTTGAATAAATACCTCTGAAAATCAATCTAAAAATGAAAGTCTAGAATCGCTCAGAATTGCTCTCAATAAGGTTAAAATTGCCCCCCACTGCGTACCTTCCCCCTGCAACGCCTTCGGCGTCGCTGTGGCACTTTGTGCCACTAAAAGTCTTCCCCCCCTAATCAAAACCCAAGGGGAAAAACCCTGATTTATGTCACATTTTTTAGGGTGGTGGGGATTTCACATGATTATCTGTTGATGACGATGCCTGGGTGCATTTGTTTGTTTGTGTTTCTTAAAATAATACAAGGGTGCCTACAACTTTTGCATAGTATACAAATAATGAATGTTTATGAGTGCAATGGTAAGAATATTTTCATGAGGTGAAATGTTCCATTCAACTTCAATCTTTCAATTTCAATTCAATTCCATCTTTCACCGAATGAAAATATTCTCACCATTGCGTGAATTGAAACCTTCATTATTTGTTTTATATGACACCTAAATAGATTCGCGTCGTTTGATATTTTACTTAAAATTAGACGTGCTTCTTCTCAGAACAGGAAGCCGCTGGCAGCGGGACACAGACGGCGCTCTATCCGCGCAGCAGTTCACTTCGCCCGGCAGGCGACTGGCCGACAGACCGCTGAGGTCCGCACCGGAGCGAAGCAAACAATCGCGGGAGGAACTTGTCCAATTCTTTGTCTGACCGCGCTTGTACGACCGCGAAAGATATAGAACACTGCGGAGGCTTCTAATCTGACGCATTTTTACGAACTGTTGGCGGATAGTCCAAAAATACACGGTGCGCTGACGTCATCGTGCATTAGTCCGAAACGGATAGACTGAAAATGCACGGTGCGCTGACGTCATCATCCAATGGGGCAAATAATGAATGTCATGTGATGTACAGTCCACCAATCAAATGACAAGGATTTATTTAGGTGTCATATAATACTGTATATAACACATTTTATATTTTCTGACATAATTTGGAGGACGAGTATTAGTTGGCTTCCTCAAAATTTTCCCAACACCATGTCAAATTCAAAACTAACTTGACTTATTTTGTATTAGAGAGGTCAAAAAATATGGGCATGGTCTTTTTAAACATTACTGTTTAGCACCTATACCCATTCATTTACAATATTAATGTGAAATATGACGTTGAAAGGTCAAAAAGACAAGGTGGGAGGAACATGTAGATAAAAGGGCAGCAGACCAAAATGTCAAATATTGATGGAGTGAGACTTGCTGTGTTAAATTATTGTAAATGATCAGTGCGAGGTATGGAATATTCCTGAGACATAAGACAAATCAATAACTTTGACTCCCATACATGACAGGGAACATGATGGAAAACATGCCGGTAAAGAGTTCAACATGAATACATCAGTGGTTTGTCGCTTCTCGACCCACGTCTTTAGGTTTAATGTTTCTCAAGAATTTTAAGGAGAAACATCCTGGATCACAAGTATGAGAAAGTTTCTGAATGTGGAGTCATAATATGCAATAAATATGCAAACCGAGTCTGGGTGGATTGTTCTGGTTGAGCAGTTTAGTGATTACGGATGTAAATATGAAAAACATCAGTCCCGTTTCTTGCTAAACACACAACAGCATACATTTGTCCTCATAGCGCATAACCTGGAGGGTAATCAATTCTTTCTTCGATGGCAAAGCAAAAGGACATCAGGTCACAGCTCACACAGGAGAGTGAATACTAACAGGCTAACAGGATTTTTTATAATTACTTCAATTCTTTTGTTATTTTAGATACCAACCAATGGCCAGATCTGCAATAACGCAGAACAACTGAAAACCAAAGGGAAGCAAAGAATCATGTAAATCCTGGCAGGGCACAGTACTGTCTCCCTGACCACCGATATATCGACAGGACCTTGAGAAGCCACTTGGGGGTGACGGCACACATCCATGGGTCAAATCCCAAGAAAGGCCAATTTGGGCTGAAGTCTATTCTGCTGACATGTCAACGATTTCAAGGGAGGCCTCCTGGGGAGAGCATTGCCCTGGCCTGTGATGGCGTCATTGAGAACGTCAATACTGCATCAAAAGTAAGTTGCAATTTTAGAAATGCATAAACACATAACCAGATGCTTGCAATAAATTTTAGAATTGTATGACTCAAGCATGCACCATAAGCTTGTTTTTAGTGACCAGTAGTGTTGGGAATCGGTATTAATTTCCAGAATCAATTCTCAGAAACAAAATCAATTTGATTCTCGAGTTTGAATTGGTTTCATGGTATGTGGTGGAACATGAATACAAACAAAATTCAAATGTACCGTTATTTCCTCACCAGAGTCGATGTAAATGTCTCGGGTTTCATTGTACGCATGAAGCATTGCTTTATTTCTCAAAACGCGGCCCGCATGCAGAAGCCAGAAAACGTGTCAATAAAAACAATTTATTTAACGTTCACTGAGCTGAAACCACGGAATACGGTATGCAGAGTCATGAAGCATGAAAAATTGAAATGGCAGCGTGAAATAAAAAAATTAAAAATGACATTCAAAAACTTACTGTTGTTCACGTACATCTTGTTGCAGAGGTGACATATAGCTCGGCTTAAATCAAGCTTTTTCGTCTCCTTATTTTTTTTTATAGCCGAAATGGATCCAAATGTCACTTTTGGCATTTCCTGGAAAACTGTGGAGTGGGTTGTCGTTTCATTGCTCTCCCGCCAAGCTTGCAACACAAAGTCTCGTAGAGTCCAGACAAGATCTCGTTGGAAGCGAAAAACAACATGGCTGCTCTCAGCCTCCGGCTTCTGAAATCCGAACAGCTTAAAAAATAAAAAGTGCGAGTACAACCCAACGTTTTTCATCATGGAATATAATTTTATATTCTCAAGATAATCAAAACTGAAACTGATTCTCGTCAGCGACTTAATATGGTGACGATGTCGGCGATTTTTGTCGCGTCGCCCCAAAATAGTAACCAGTGGCATCTTTATTTCTATTTCCTGTTTAGGTTGACTACTTTGTCACTGACAATGCTGCGAACAGGTGCAATACATTTTGCAGTGAAGCTCCCAGTGGAAGGGGAGGATGAAGCAGCTATGGGTGATGAAGAAGGTGAAGAGGTTGAGCATGAGACTGTCTGGGAGGAGCTGGATGAGGATGATGCCCAGCATGTCGACTGTGCACTCAGCACCAACAGAGGATATCTTGCTTCGCACATACCCTTCAGCTCGTTGTGCGGGATGGCCTTAAAGAAATTAAGGTGGTTGGCCAGGGCCATCGCGAAAGTTACGATTTCATCACTCTTGCACAAGAGTACAGTCTTCAAAGAAAGATAAGTTTGTGCTTTGCAATGTCTTTTTACCTTTTAACTTATTGTTATTTTAATGTCATTTTAACAGTACTTAAAAAAGCGCCATATGAACTGAAAGCCTAAAATACGTGATGTGATGGGTCTAAGCATAATTTGGAAAAACAGGTCTCTTCACTTGTTCAATTTTGTTTATTTCTGTTAGATTTGAAGGCACGTTTGGAACCGGCAGAACCATTCTAGCTGCAGTCGTAACCCGCTGAAACTCCACTAACCACCATCTCAAGGCCCTCATCAAAATGGAAGGCATGGACTGCCAAGCACTGGCCGAGGTGCGCGACACCCAAGAGTTTTCACACGTACTACTCACACGTCAAGAGTGGGGGCAACTGTCTGAGTTCTGAGCCATTGGCTGAAGCCACCAACCTTACTCAGGGTCAAGTTTTCATCATCTCATTTCATGTTAAGTTATCCTGAACCTTTACATACGTGCCATCAGTTGTAACCAATATAATTTAGCAAATTAACAGCATATTTCCTGTACTTTGAAAACTCTTATGTTATACAGTACTCTCGATATAATACATTAAAGACCATGATTATTAAAAACACTCATGCCATAGTAATTAATATTTATGATCATAGTTGTCATTACAGGCAGCACGGTGGATGAGTGGTTAGCACTGTTGCCTCACAGTGAGAAGGTCCCAGGTTCGCTTCCGACCTGGTCCTTTCTATGTGGAGTTTGCATGTTCTCTCCGTGTTTGCGTGGGTTCCTTCCAGGTGCTCCGGCTTCCTCCCGCTTCCAAAGACATGCAGGTTAGGTGAATTGGTGACTTTAAATTGACCGTAGGCATGAGTGAGAGTATGAATGTGTCTATCTGTCTATACATGTTGGCCCTGCGATAGACCAGCGGCTTGTCCAGGGTGTACCCCGCCTCTCACCCAATGACCGCTGGCATAGCCTCCAGCCCCCTGTGATCCTCAACTGGAATAAGTGGGTTCAGAGAATGGATGGATGGAGTTGTAATTACAAGAGCATACATTCACTTCTTCCAGTACCTCTACAATTAATCATTTATTTGTGTCGTTATTTGTGTTTGATAACAGGGGATCAGAGTGCCACCATAAGCCAAGTGGTGCCAGTTGTCCAAGATCTCAACAGCCATCTGAACAAATGGCAGGGAGATGATAGGTATTGCAAAGCGCTGGTAACAGCGTCGTATGCATCCCTGAAGAAACGCTTCAGAGGAATCTTCGTGCGATGCCAAATGGATATGGAACCAGGAGGCATAATTTACCAGGAGCCCTTCATTGTGCACATCTACCTAATCGGTGCAGTGCTGGATCCACAGTACATGCTGCATTGGGTGGATGCAGATGTGGTGACAGATATTGTGGTGACAGATGTGGTGATATCGAAAACACCAGAGCAAATGTGAAGCATGTGATCAAAGGTATGTTGAACTAAATGCGTAAATTAAAGAAATTCTCCATAATTGGAATTATCTGTAAAGTAGTCGCAAGTTCAGACATTAAGAAAGCTTCTCGTTGTGAGCCTCTTACTTTTATTTCAAAGTTGGTCATTGCTGAGGCTGAAGTCATCTGTCCAGACCAGAATGCTGAGAGCGATGAGCAGACACAGCCGATGGAAACAACGAGTAGTGAGGAACATGATGTTCCAGCTAAAGTTCCAAGGCTGACAGCCAAATACAAGACTCTGCGATGTCAGAGCAAGATGGGAGAAAAAGAATCCGCATCTCAGCTGGCGAACTACCTTAAGGCGCAGTCACACTATGACGTTTGAGCCAGCAGATTGGGAATGGGGTGAAAGCGAGAGGAAATGAGCGTACGTTGGCAAAAATTACGTTCCTGGAGTTTCCTAGCGGACCTCAAACGCATCACAGCCCGTGACAACATGTTTGTAGCAGAAGCAGCCGTTAGCCGGTGCTCCATTATAACAAGCGGGACTGTTGCCAATGTGGAAACAGTCAGAAGATGGGTTCAGTGATTTTGAGCAGGTAGGAGAACAAACACCCACACGTTAGCCAGCAAACATGATCGCACCAGTAACTCAGGCTGTTGGAGGCTGTTTGCACCGGTACTGCAGGCTAGCGAGGGCGATCGCGCGCAACATGCACGTAGCCACGATCTACGGTCTGTAACAGTCTCCTACGTAGCTACAAGTATGAGAAATTTTGTGTTGAAAAATGTGGAAGCGGATGCCGTTCATCAGCGAACACCTCCGAGTGCCGCAGAAGACAGCCGAAAACTGCCGAAGGCCAGCAGAGGCTGGCAATCACTGACGTGTGCATATTCATCAGCCCAAACGTCATAGTGTGACTCCGCCTTTAGAACCGAACACCACGGCCATGATGGAATAACCTTCTGGAAGCCAGATTTGGACAGGACAAAGTAGCCAGCCCTTTATTCTTTGGCCCAACATGTAGTGTCGCTCCCTCCAAGTAGTGCAACAGTGGAGCACATCTTTAGGAGGGGTGGACTCTTCATGCAACCAAATCAGGCAAAATTATCCCCTCAAATGCTCGAGACACCGATGTTCCTCAAGTGCAATGAACACATCATTTAACCATTTAATCATTTCTTGACATTTAACTTTCTTTTTTTTTTGTAGGCCTACATGAACATGTTCATGTGAACATTTACACATGTGAAATTGTTTGATGATTTTTTAAGCGCTCACATAACATTAATTTCTGTGATTGATGCATCTATTCTCTTATTTCAGTTAAATTTCTTCATGATTCTTCATGATTGATTGAGTAATTGATTGCTTGCAGTGTAATTCTAAAATGTTGACTTTGAATATAAGGTGTCAACTACTCAAACCCAAATTCATACATAAGGTGGTAACTCGGACTTGGTCTCAGCGTCGGACGTTATGGACTCGACTACAACACTGATGAGTGGTGAGACCAGCTATCACTGATAATCTGATGGCGAACAGTATATCTTTAGCAAAGGAGCACGACCACAGCAACTGCCACACAAGCAGAGATGAACACACACACACAGACAGCGGAGAGAATGGAAACAGGGAATAAAGGGAAAAAGAAACAAAAGGACTCTGCTGAGGGCGGGCTGTAAAAGCAACTCTGTTCGCTACATGCATTAGCTGTGCATTATGGATAACACCACAGTCTCACACATGGGTAATTCTACAGCAACGGAATTACAATCAGAGCAAATTTTTAATGGGAAGCTAAAATATGGCCAGATTTTGCTGTCATTGTAATTCCGTTACCGTAGAATTGCCCACATACACGTCTGTTTATCCTGTAATTATTTACCTGTGTCCTAAATGCAATGTTAGGCAGATATTTTTCAGATAATTAAGGCCTTTTTTCACCGTCACCTGGCAGTTTTTTTTTTTACGTGCAAACTGTCACAGTATTCCCCAGGAGCTCTCAAGCAAATACTGTCTGCACAATGAGATGAGAAACATTTTCATTTTAAAGGTTTTGTATTCAGCCCACTGTTTGATGGTTCGAGTGGCTAAAAGCCACATCATTTCAGCTGCACGTTGAACAGTTTTGTTTGTGACAAGTCCAGCCATCCTTTGTCACATTTATCTGCACCCCAAACTTTTGTCTGATGTACATCAAATGGAACTGGACAAGAAGCAGTCTGACCTATTTTCCGAAACAGAAGAATATTTGGTTTTGTGGACTACCGTTCAGCAGAATTGGCTAAATAAAGCACAGTGATATTTTGGGATTTCCTATGTGCTTTATGAAGCACTTCACCTTTAGGTGGCGCACTATCACACTATAATTTGAGACAGTTGTTTGCGTTCCACGACTCCTCCGTGGTGTTTGGGACAATTTCCGCCAAACTTGCTGTGTGCATATATATTGACCCCAGAATTGGCAAAGGTCAAGGTCATTGGGGTCAAAGGTCAAAATTATTATAATATATATTTTTTTACTCCGATGCCCACCAAACTTGGCACACATTTGTAGGTGAATTCTAGAATTACCTAGGTGAGGTCAAATTTACCAAAGGACAATCATTGGGGCTAAGGTCGTGTCTGCCTGTCTTTTTGTTGGCCTACTCCTCCCAGGTCCTTTTGCTGATTTCTCCCAAAATTGACATGTCAATGAAGGTTGACCCCGAAATTGTCCTTAAAGAATTCATTTTGGCAAAAGTAAAGGTCAAGGAATTTGATTTTCAGTTCAATTTGGTCCAAATGTGGCACATACTTAGGTAGATTCCAGAAATGCCCTGGCAAGGTCAGCCAGAGGTCAATCATTTGGGTGAAGATCAAGGCCATTGGGTTCAAATGTCAGATTGCCATAACCCTTACTGTCTTCATGCCCACAGGTACTATTGCCCAGTTATTACAAAAGCTCTGTGTTTTGGTGGGGGGGGGGGTGTAAGAAATGCAGCACAATTCTGCAAACTTGGACCCACAGCATACAGGAACTTGCAAAGACTCATTCTGGGCTGAATCTGTTTGAAAAAACAAATGAACACATGGAGAAACATCATCTGATGTATCTAAATTCTCCTCAGAGTCTCTGTGTGCTTTTGTCAAAGCAGCAGACACACAGATAGATGGTATGAGACACACAAAGAGAGAGAATGAAGAGAAATATGAATGCGCAGCATCAATGCCAAAGACAAAAAAACAAAACAAAGAATCAGTGAGGAAAATGTAAAGCAAGATATAAATGAAATGAAAAAGTAAAAAAAAAAAAGGACGAGAAACGATGAAAAACAACAGATGAATAATATGTGAAGTTCCAAACGTCATGGCTGAACGCCACAAATGTTTTTGATTTTTCTCCAATTTCACTTGTCAATCTGGTTTTATTTTTGTGGAAGCGTTCAGCCGTAGTTGGATACCCGCTTTGGAAAGACAGCCGCAGCTCACTGTCACAGCTTGATTTCTGTTCTGTGAGCGCGCCGTGTGCGTTTCTGGGTGCAGTTGTGGTGAGCCTCCTCCTCTCCATCTCCTGATGAGCTCATTGACTTCCAAAGTGTGTCAATCTAACTCCCTGAAAAAAAGTCTGGCTCTCGTAAGTGGCAGCTCCTTCTCTGGTGGGCAGCGTACAAAGTAAAAGTCTGATTGGTTGAAATGTCTTAGGTAGGCTATTGTACGCTTTTTCTTCTCACAGTCTAATATTAACGCCATGAACATAGTTAATGAGCAACTTGCATTTTGTGAGTCTCCAGTCTCCATTACTGCTTCAACGATGAGCTGCTTCCACACTAGAATACTGTTTTCGTCCAGCTGGATTCCCTGCCTGATTGAAAACTGACTACCAAACCAGAAATACCAGCATTTGAACCAACAATGAGCAGTACCAGAATTGTGGTCAGTCGTTTGGATGAAGGGGAGCATGCGCTGGTGCTGTGCATTGCTGCATCCACACACTATGGAACCATCTTGGGTCCTGGATGGCAACCACCCAGGTAACTGGTCCATCCCCACTTCTCAAAAGTAACCATTTATCTGCTGCAGCCAGGTGAAACGTAGGCGTCCCCTTCACCTTCTCCAGCCGGTGGGGTCCTGAACACTAAGACACCTTTGTGCTGGATGATGCACAGAGAAATGTGCCACATGGCCAAAATGTCGTAGCTGACGTTCTCACAAAATGCTAGTGAAACTCCTCTTCTGAGCCCCCCTAAGTAACAGTTCATTTGACACAAAGTTATTCCAGCCATAGAGCCTCTGCAGAGACCTTATACCAAACACATCCAGTCATTGCCTTAAGTTACCTTGTATAATTGTCCAAGTCTGACAACCATACAGTAAGACAGGAAGTATCAAGACCCTGAAAACTTGGAATTTCACTCTCCTGCAAAGGTATCAGCAACATCAAACACCTCTGTCCAGCGACCTCATGACTCCAAAAGCTCTTTCCAGGTGTCTCTTGATTTCACTGCTGAGGTTAGTGAATTTCTCTACAAGTTCAACACTATCAGTGCTTGCAGATACATTTCTGCTGTCCGAGTCCAGGAAGTCAGTGAAAGCCTGGATCTTTCTCTTGAGCCAGGACAATCCTGTCCTCGAAGATCAATACTGCATCACTGACCAAGAAAGCCCAGCAATGCCTCTACTTCCTCTGGAAGCTGAGGAGAGCCCACACCCATCATGTGCACCTTCTAACGTGGCGCCATTGAGAGCATTCTGACCAGCTGCATCACTGTGTGGTTTGGGAGATGCACAGCTGCAAATCACAAGACCCTGCAGCGCATAGTGAATGCAGCTGAGAAGACCACTGGTGCATCACTACTCCCCCTCCTGGACCTACCTAGCCCACAAAGCCACAGGCATTTTGAGTGGCCCCACTCACCCCTCACACACCTTCAGTCTCCTGCCATCTGGAAGAACATACCAGAGCCTCTGAGCTAGCTCCACCAATTAGCTGGGGAGGTAATGGTCTAGTGATGGTTTAGAGGTTAAAGCAGTGGGCTTGAGACCAGAGGATCCTCTGTTCAAATCCCTGTCAGACCAGAAAATCACTAAGGGCCCTTGGGTAAGGTCCTTTATCCCCAAGTTGCTCCTGGCAGCATGCTGACATAGGTGTGTGAATGGGTGAGGCATCATTGTAAAGTGCTTTGAGCATTTGTTTCAGATGGAAAAGCGCTATATAAATGCAGTCCATTTACCAAATGCAGTCACCACGCTGGCAAACAGCTTCATACTCCAAGCTTTCAGGAAGCTGAGCCCCCCCCTTCAAATAACTTGGACTGCCACTGCAATTCATCTGTACACTTCTATTCAGGTACTTTTATTACATCTGCCTATTATTGACAGTGAAGTTGCCTATTGGGTAGGGTTGTGGAAACCAGTGACTTAGGTGCTTTAGTTGTCGAGGAAAGGTTTACTGACCTTGATTTTGTGCTGTGATTTTTGCGGAATCAATAGATACCCTGATTGCAGCACTTGAGAAGCTGAGTGAGGAATCGGAGTGTCTGGGTTTGGGATTGTCCAGGATCAAGACTAAGATCCAGGCTTTCATTAACTTTGTGGACTTGGCCATCAAAAGTGTGAAAGTATGTGGTGAAAGTGTTGAACTTGTAGAGACATTCACTTATCTCAGCAGTGACATTTATGTCTGCAGGTCCTCGGCCTTTGAGACTGAGAGATGCCTGGGAAGAGCTTATGGAGTCATGAGGTCGCTGGACAGAGGTGTTTGGCGATGCTGATACACGTATCTTTGCAGGAGAATGAAGGTCCAAGTCTTTAGTGTCCTGGTGCTGCCTGTCTTACTGTATGGTTGTGAGACTTGGATGCTAACCAGTGATCTAAGGCGATGACTGGATGTCTTTGGTACCAGGTCTCTTTGGAGGATCCTTGGGTACCGCTGGAATGACTTTTTGTCAAACAAGCGGTTACTTAGGGAGACTAAGATGAGGAGTATCATTTTCATTGTGAGGGAGTTTCAGCTTTGACATTTTGGCCATGTGGTGCTTTTCTTTATGCATGATCCAGCACATAAGTGTCTGAGTGTTGAGGACCCCAGTGGCTGGAGAAGGCCAAGGGGACGCCCACACTTCACCTGGCTGCAGCAGATAGATGGTTACTTTTGAGAGGTGGGGATGGACCGGTTGTTGCATCGGTGGTTGTCATCAAGGACCCAAGGCAGGTCCATGGTGTCATGGATGTGGTGAAACGCAGTACCGCATGTTCCCAGACTTGACTTGAATTGACTTGCCTATTACTCAGGCTGTGGATGAATCATATTTGCACATCATACAGACTTACACATCTTATTAAGTCATTTGCACAATTTATTCTATTTGCACTATTTTTGATTGTGTGTTTACGTATGTGTGCCTTCTCAACTGTATTTTTTACTTACTTTTAGTTTTTATACTTTTTCATACTATTTGTTGTGCATAATATCTTTACACCAGGATGTGTGAGAAATGACATTTCAATCCTGTCTATGTCCTGTACATATGGCAGTATGGACAGTAAAGTTGACTTTGACTTTGTAATTGTCACAGTACCATCCACAAAGTTAAGACCTTTCCTTGACAATAAAGGCACCTAAGCCACTGCTTTCCACAACTCTACCCAACACTCAGGCCATGCAAGCATTAGACAGTGTAGGAGCCAGAACACAACTATGACCAAAGCCAATTTTCACTGGGAAAAAAATCAGAGATTCTGCCCCCCGCTCCACAAAACACTCACAGTATGTGTGCATAGGCTGATTATGATGTCCAGAAACTTGTTTTCAGCAAATTCTCAGGATGTCCCAAATAGCAGCCCAGTCAACTAAATCAAAGGCTTTGCGAGAATCAACATAGACTGTAAATAAGCGCTGCTGATATTCGTACTTGCGTTCAATGAGTACTCTCAGAGCTAGGATGTAGTCGATGGTTGACTTCTTGGGTTTAAAGCCAGAGTGCTCCGGTCACTGAGCGGAAAGTATTTGGAACTGAAAAGCACCTTTCCTAACACAGCGAGCAGTGTATTACCCCTGTAGTTATTGCAATACAGGTGATCACCCTTTCCTTTCCAGAGTGGGACAACAAGTCTTTTCTTCCAGTTCATAAGGATGATGCTCGTCTGCCAGATTGAAACAAAATTAGTTTGAAATGCCAGAAGAACAGCATTTCTACCTGCCTGGAGGAGTTCAGCTCCCTGCGTCCTCTGCAGGGATCGTCCTCTGCAGGGATCGTCCACTGCAGGGATCGTCCACTGCATGATGGTGCCAAGGTCCAAACCTGAGGCGACCCGCCTCAGGTTTGGCATCAGATGCCTCAGGGTGGCATCTCCAGGTGACCACCCACATGACCCATGTGGGTGGGCACCTGGAGATTAATTTCTTTTTTGACTTTAGATGAAACCATAAATTGGCATCAGAAATTGCCATTTTTCTGAAAAGCATTTCTGTTTAAACTTTCCAACAGTGTGTATTTAATCTCTTTTTTTGAAATGTTGTTTTTTTTAATCCCCCAGACAAACTCACACACTCATTTTTACTCACACGTCCCTCCACACAAACACACGTCACAGGACACTCTACAGCGCAGCAACTAAACATACTTAGTGCAACTTTCAGGGTCTTGTAAAACACAGATCATTATTGGGAGTCTAAATAGGGAGCGATATTAATCTGCTTTATATAACTCACAGCAATCTCATTGTGGGAAGATCCTCACCTCAGCACTCTGAACAGAATTGTGGCTCAATTGCATCTCCATCTAAGATATTAAAGAGGGCTAAACTACCATCATCTGGGAGTGTTTCCCCACCTTAATCAGTCTCTCCCAGGAAATAGGGTGTGTTTATAGACTTCTAATGTCTTTGCTGACACCAATAAGTGTGTGCTGACAGAAACTTATAACAGGCTCAGCAAATAATTGGCTAATCGCAGATCTGCTATTGATTTAGGACATGTTTTGGCAAGACGACAACATGGTACGCTGTTATAATCTTATACTGTTCGCATTTATTCCATATCCATGATTTCAGAAGTCAGCTTCCTCCGCTCGTTCAATATTTGACAGCACTGGTACTTAAAATTGTAGGCCACTAGTTAAATTATAAATTCAATCTGTGTTTGACTAGTTAATATGCCAAAACCTTTGCACCTCACTAGTTATCTAGTAAAACTTTCTGTATTACTACTGTGGTCCAGAGGGCCACTGTTGTATCAAAAGGCCGACTAGTTGGAACTTTTGTCCTCCTAGTGAAGCACCCAGCATTAATAGCAAGGTTTCGCTTGGAACTAGTTAGACTTAAGTTTCACTGGAAAGAGACTGACTAGTCATAGTTTTTGCTTCAGCTCGTATGGAATAAATCCTCAAATAGATTTCCATAGAATACCCATGTCCAAAAAGAAGTAGGAAGAAGCTACATGCTTGTCTGGTTCTACCCCTATTCTATACTAATTCAACAATCAAGAATAATTAACTACATCAACCCAAACTCTTCCACAGCTTCCATCCTCACAACTTCAAGACTATGCCCATCCTCATGAAGCCCTCAGACATGTTTGACGTTGGGCTGGTTTCAGTTATAATTGTGGCCACCTCAGAAACTTCGTGTAAGCAATATCTTGGCAAAGACTTTGTATGGCTAGGTGAAACTTGATACACAAGGTCATCTCACTAAGACCTCGGGCATGTTCAATGTTGGGTGCATCGCAATTCTAATTTTGGCCACCAGGGGACAGAGTCTCTGAAACTGAGTGTATGTGAGAACTCCGCAAGGTCTTCATGAATCACACTGTACATTATACTTTGCTAAGACCTTGCACAGGTTTGAAGTTTGGCTTGGTGACACAGGTTAGGGTATTTTCTTTGTTGTTACATCTTCTCATTTTATAAAATTGTGCCATATCAAAGTGTCAATTGTAAAAGCACATCCATAATTTTCAGTCAATCGTAAAACAATAATAGATGGTACAAATACACTCCATTCACTTACCTGCTCATTTATTGCTAGCACCCATGCAAGCTAGCAAGCTATGGTGGCCTTCTCAATTGTCAGGAAGAAAGTAACAGGAAAAAGTAACAGTATAAGGGAAACCTAATGCTTACCCGAACCCTTTGAAGGACCTATCAGTTCCTAGGCATAACAGTAATATATATTCCAGTAGAGAGGAATACCATATGAAGTAGATGATTGTGATTGGTTGACTCTTCTTGACTTTTATATTTGACTTTTATAACAAACATTCCTTCCATTAGGATGTGGCGCCCCTAATCACCTTGAAGGGAGGAAAAAAAACCCTGAGCCTGGATGCCTTTTAAACTTGATGTCTTTATGTGTTTATTTTCTCACAACTTCAGTTTTTAACTTCTTGTAGGGGTTTTAGTCTGTCACTTTGTGTTTTCAGCTTCCTGTTTTATTTCGATAGATGCCTACTCTTGTTTCTCGACTTTGCAGCTCCTGTCTCCTTCTCACACCTGCTTCTGGTTTTGTTAATTGCCTCTACATTTCCCCTCGTGTCTCCCCGTGTATTTAGAATCACCTCTTGTCTCCCTGTGCCAGATTGTCTCTGTTTCCTTCTTGTACATTGCTCGCTCACATTTTCTTCCTTGTGCTTTCCTGGTATTTTGACCAGTTTTTGCCCTGTCTCTCTTGATTTTTGATGTCTCTTAGAATTTGTTTGCTGTTTTGGACTGATGCCTGGTGTATGACCTTTTGCTTGTGCCTCGTTTCACCTTTTTGGATTGCCCTCTGGACACTGTTACCCTCACAGACAGATTTTTGTGTACTAAACCTGTGTCTGATTAAAGACTTTGCTTTCCCCCCCCCCACTCTTGTGTCCTCTGGGAATTTCTCTGTAATTGGGTTCTAGTTTGTGCTTCACCCACTACACTTCTTTTGGGATTTTTATGTTTTATTGAATTCTATGCAGTTTAATAATTTTCTCACTTTTGTTTTAGAGTTCCCATTATAAATCATGAAGAAATACTGTTGGAATTTGGAAGAAAACATTAAAAAAAGACCTCGTGCCAATCCATTAGGTTCCTTTAGGTCTATCATGGCAGTGATACATGTTCTCATTTTATAAAATTCTATATTATTGTACTATAAATGGTTCTAAAAACAGGTCGGTGTACAATCATTTGCAGGCAGTTAAGACAATAGACTTCTTGTCAGTACAAATACACTCCTGAATGGAACAATTTTTTTTATCATTACATATTAATGTTTATATAAGTTAAATAAAACCCTTGTCATTTGATTGGTGTGGCATTGATTATTTGTCCATTATATAGAAAAATATAATTTTTGTGCAATTTGATTCCATTTACCTTTCACTTTGGCTCCATATGTTTCGCTCCATTGAACGACTTCACTACAGTTATGTAAAAATGCGTGTGCATGATACGAGGAAGCTATCTATAGCATGTGGACTTAGCCGTGACTATTATCTATTTAGGTGTCACAAAACAAATAATGAATCTTTTCCCTTTGTGCAATGGAAAAAAAAATTCATTCGTTGAAAGATGGAATGTTCCATTCAATGAGGCGAAGCCAAGTTGAATCTTTCAACTCATGCAAATATTCTTGCTATTGCACTCATAAACATTCATTATTTGTATCATAATTAGCTCCATACTGAAAACAAAGTTGCTGAATCAGCAACTTTCAGCATATCCCATAAAAATGGCAATGTTAATCATGTCAAATACTGAACGCTTTGAAGGAATATTTCTGAAAATGAGTAGAAAATGCAATGGCTTCAGGTCTGTTTTTTCCCTCCAAGTGCTAATTGTATTCAAAATTATTTAAATGGATGTATTTGTGTAAGTATAATGGAAATATGAACCCCAGAATGATCTTACACACACTTGTCAGTTTTATTATTTTAAAAATGTAATAAATAAGATCAGTTAAGGAGCCCTTCGGGGTCACTACACAAGTATTTGTAGTCCATATGAGTACACATAAACTGTTTTAACCAAGTAAAACATACGTGTGAATGTAACAATCATGTATTGTGCACATTTAGTATCTATTATCCTTTGTTTTGCCTATACATGGTTTTACTACCATATGATATGTTTAAATAGTCGCAACTGAAGAACGTTGATGCAGTTTATTTTATAAAATGATCATAATAGTCAGTAACTATGTAAATTTTAAAACAGATGTGGACCCAGATTCATTTAAAAAATTTAATGTTCTATTAATAAAATAACATATTGGAAGAAGCGTACATCCATAGCAGAGGTCTGTCTGTTCTACCGCACGCACGCACGCACGCACGCACGCACGCACGCACGCACGCACGCACCTATCTACCTACCGTTCTTATTTCTTCTCAGTGACCTGCTGTAAATTCATCCTCCCCCTCCTCAGTCTGAAGGATTACACTGAAGGCCATTCGCTCCACTCGACCATCCAAGAAATGGGTAAAAAACGATGCTTTAATTGGCCTAGAAATAGCCCAGGAGACATGTCTGGCTTTAGAGGGGTAAGAAGAGGAGTAGGTGGAGTGAGAAGGCAGGATTTTAGGATTTTGCCACATTTTTTTTATTTTTTATGTTTAACACTTATGTTCTCACATGTGTAGCTGAAAATAGGCTCTGTCTGACTGGGTGGTTCCCTCAGCTATCATGAATTATTGCTCCTCACTTGGTGCCATTAATTATACACAATGCCAAAGTCATGTTGCCTTTTTAAACAAAATGGTTTTACCCAGCACAGGCTATACTGCAAAACACAACTGATTTTTTTTTGGAACCACAGTATGTCTACGCCGCTCTGGCACCCTTCCTATATAGGCCCTGAACCCCACTGGTGCTGGTGCTTATCCCTGGATTCCATAGCATGAAGAAGATGAGAGTCTATGGGGGTACTCACACTAGGCCTGGTTGCCTTGTACTGTGCACAGGCACGATTGTCCCCCCCTACCCCGATGGCCTGCGCTCACATTGCACTACACATTCTGGGCCCGAGCACATTTACGTCATCACAATGTGACTTTTGTTTTGAGATAGAGCACTTTCCCACATGGGATTGCTAGGTCTCTAACAAAACCAGCCCAACAGCCAAAAAAAAGCCCAACTCAAAACCAGTCCACTTCCAGAACTCAAAGAAAGGGAAGAAGTTGAAAGTGTTCACAGGGAGCAGCATAATTTGCAATACTTCAAACGTAGCCCAATTCCACTGGAAAACTGCGGAACTGGCAACACGGCTCCCACACCACAATAATGGAGTACATTACTGAAGCCGTGCCCGGCCACAGTACGGAGCACTCACACTAGTCAAACGAACTGGACTTTGGGGTCAAATATGCTTGGGCATGGTAAGAAATGGATTACCCAATGTGAGTGCACCCTATGACTTCCCCTAGATGGGACACCAATCCATTACAGATTACTTCCCCAGCCAAGGCCGGTACCCATTTACAGCTGGGTGTAGTGGAACAATGTAGATGAAGTGTTTTGTCCAAGGACACAGAAAGGTAGTGTGACTGGGAATCAAATCCAGCTCCACATATTGGTAGCTCACCTCCTTATCCCACTGAACTAACTGTTATACACTGGCACCCTTCTGTTCAACATAAATCTGAACCACTGAGCACAATTCAATTTATTAAACCTCTGAAGAACTGATGAGTAAACATGAAGTGTTAACCTGGTTGACTGACAAAACAGTGGTTTTAATAATAAGAATACTTGGATCTTGGAGTATGTATTTGACTCACTGACTGACTGACTGAATAACACACTCATTTAGCTATTAAAAAATGATCACACATAATCCTGCAGTCAATTTAGGCAATCATATCTCATCAGCTCATTAATCAACTAATTTGTTATGTGCTCCAAACAGTCTCAGAAGCCGTGAACATGTAATGAGAGACATAAATGCCACCTGAAGTCTCCTAACAAAGACTGAACGCCTCCTGCTCTCAAGCACACTTAGATGCATCAAACTACAAACGCCCTCATTACGTACAGTTTCTGCACGTGTCTGTCTTTTTTTTTATTAATGTTGTTGTTGTTGTGCATGCAATGCAAAACTATAAGGCGCAAAAGACAGCAGAATCTGCGTAATTATACATTTTTTCTTTGTGTTTTCATGATGCATTCGTAACAAAATGATCGACCCTTTTTAACTTGAACAGAAAAATGACAACCACACCCAATGCCTGTACATGTGCAGTGTGAATGGTTATACCATTGCTTGCTCACTGTGCCCCGGTAAAAGCTCCAAGTAATGGATGGAAGGACAGATGATGTTTAATATTTAAACCTAGAGTGGCAATCAGTATAACTACCCTCAATCATTTGACTTTCACAAATTACCCGTGCCAAGGAGGTAATGTTTTTGGTTTGTTTGCTTATGTAACTGTCAGGATATCTCAAAAAGACATGAACAGATTTCCGTAACATTTGGTTGACACAAGAAAATATTGTCAACGCATTTTATTTTTTAAAAAGTAGTATATTAAAGTGCCTGTAAAGTGAAATTCAATTTGTGTTTTGAAATTGTCAAACCACAGAAAAACATGTCATTAACCACCTAGCCGAATTTTAATGATTAAAAATATCATTAAGTATATAAAAATAGGTTTCAAAATCGTATAAAAATGAACAGTTTTGCCTCTCTGTCTCTGCTGTCTCATGGTGGGGGCGTGTTTGGCTCAAGGCACTGAAACCACGCCCCAATCGCGTGGGGAGGGGGAAGGTGTGTTTTTTTTAAAGCTTTATTGAACAACACGGAACATACAAACAGTCAGCTAGATGAAAAAAACATTCTATAGTAGACAACAACACACCATTTGAAAGCAAACTAAAGAAATAAAGACAAACAGTGGGATTCGTACAAATGTTGTCAAACAAGACTCAAATTTTGAATGGTATTATAAAAGATTATTTTTCTTCTTCTCCTTGTTTAACCGCAGTTGGCAACCAGCATAAAAGGTGCATTACCACCACCTACTGCTCCAGAGCAGAGATTCAAATCGGCTCCAGCTTTATATAGGCGGATACTAATGCCTCTGCAAGTGAATCGGTGGTGCGTCATATGGTTCGGTTTAAACCACCACCCACCAAAAATCTGTGGCGAAACATAGAAATCCAGTCAAACTCCAAATAAAAAAATACACATGATTGAACACATTTTAACATGTGATCAGCAAAGCATTTCTAACATGTACAATGTGTTTTGAAGCAAATCTCTGAATTTGCTTTACAGGCACTTTAAATAAAGTATTCACATTATTAAAAACCAAATGGCTTTGTCGGTTTATAGCCCAAAGCATGTTTCCACAAAGACAAACAGGAGGTAATAATCAACAAATAATGGAATAACAGATTGATCAACATGTTGTTCTTGTAAAACCATGGGATAGTTCACACAAAAGAATTTCATTCATTTTCTGAACCCGATTATCAAACATTTGATTAAAAAACATTTGGACATTTCAAATTTGGTCTTTTACTTTACACAGAAATGTACAGAAATGTAAAGAAATTTAAATTTACACAGAAACACCAGCATGCTTAGACTTTTGCACAATACTGTCGACAAAAACTGTGAGAGCTGTGACTTATGCAAGCTGTTATAACTGATAAAACTGTTTGCTTGTCTGGATGCAAACCCAAATACAACAAATTAAATTTACAGGGATGTAAACAAAAATATAAAAATTATGTTTGGGTTGTGTGTCACTTGTGTGGTTGGAGATCGGCTCAGTTTGCAATCAAGGTGAAATTGTTACGAGTAATTTTCTCAGTGTGACAACTGCAGCATAGTACACAATACACAACGGTACTAATAAATAAACAACACAGAGAGGCTGAAAGTGGTTAAATGAAACAATGGAAAGAGTAAATGCAGAGGTTGTGTGTATGTGTGTGTGTGTGGTGATGATTGCCTACTTGACTCAGAACACAAGTACCCACTGTTTCTCCAAAATGTCCTGTCCCAGGAGTGCACGTGCCCCGCTGAGTGGAATAACACATGGAGGTAACCATGCCTCCATATGATCTTTTCTCGCTCACGCTCTCTCTCTCTCTCTCTCTCTCACACACACACACACACATGCACACACACACACACACACATTATTGTTCATTGAATATTCATAACAAGCTGTTGCTCTCCTACTCTTCCTCCAAGTCGGTGTGTATGACATAAATGAATAAATAAACGGCCGAGTACTTAATCCTCTAATCTGACCCCTTTCCCCATTTATATGTCCTTCATTATCTCGTCTCATCATCTCAATAAACTGCACACACTAGTGTGGCGAGCGTGCACGTGTTGATATTGTGTCTACAACTGGAAACCATAAGCTCTGCTCCCATTATCGCGGACAAACAAACATGCTCGATGCGGCCGATCATTACAGTGCGCGTTTATGTGTTTGTAGTGAGTGAGGGTCCGGTTGACTTCAGGTGGCAGCTTGCCTGTCACAGCTGCGGCGCTTTAGTGGCTCTTACTGGAGGATTACGGGCTCAGTGTGCGCCAGGCTCGCGGCCTTGTCGTGTCATGGTGGCAGGCAGATGACAGAATGGTCCGTCTTACCCCAGTAAACATCGACTGACAGACAAAAGCAAACAGTAAAGACAGTAAAGCCCTTGTTGGCATCGGCAGAAAAGTTTCACAAAAGTTCAAAGATTGCCACCTTTGATCACAGGAGGAAATAATAAAGAAGGAGCAAAAGTTTAAAGTGAGGAAGATGAGAGCAAAATTGTAGAAATCATTGATCAAATATTTGCTTTATTGATAGAATTTAGTTCTGGTGCTTCCACTCTTACTGTATGGTTGTGAAGCGTAACAACAACTGTCATTTTCATGCCCAGTGCCCATGTTGGGTAACTAGGAAATGTACGGTCAACAAAAATATAAGCTCAGCATTTTTGTTTTCGTTACCATTTTTCATGATTTGAAGTAAAATATCTAAGATTTCTTCTATGCACACAAGATTCTTATTTCTCTCAAATTTAGTTCACAAATGTGTTAAAATCCATGTTAGTGAGCACTTTACCTTTGCTAAGATAATCCATCCACCTGGCAGGCTGGGCATAACAAGATGGTGATTAGAAGAAAAGAAACGAATTTAATTCATTTACCTGATTAAAACCAGGTGACTCTCTGCGCTGCTGTCTTTTCACCTCGTTAAAAGCGCAATCTCACTTTAATATTTACCCCAGTGTTTGGTGAACGCAGGGAAAGGTCGAGAAAAGTGGCCAAACGTCAGCAAAAATCATGTTACCGGAGTTTGGTAGCGAACCTCAAATGCAGCACGCCGTTCCACAACACGGTGCTAGCGGAGGCGGGCGTTAGCCAGCGCTCCATTGACACACCACTGTGATTCTGAGCAGGCAGGGCGAAGCAGCACCCAAACGTTACCCGGGGTAGATGATTGCACCAGTAACTTCGGCTAGCGGAGGCTAACAGATGCTAACGGAGGCTAGCGGACACCAATGTTTGCAAATACATTCGCCTACGTTGGCCCAAATGTCTAGGTGAGATTGCGCCTTAAAGATAAAACATCCGTTTTGTCCTTGATGCTGCGGCAGGCGGTAAAAGTGGATAATTTTTAACTTTTTAAATTTCTAACCGTCCTGTGCTTCTAGTAAAAAAAAAAATACCATAACAATAATAATGTAGTTACAACGAAAGCAATCTGTTCACTCAATTTTCTCCATTCAAATGGAACTATTCAGCAAATTGACAAAAATTTGTGGCAATGTGGCAACAATCTGAGACGCACGTCTACAAGCCAATCAGTGTCAGTGTAGGGAGACTACAAAGACGATGACGTCAGGATGTAAATACGTCATGAAAATTCTTTAGTCCGACTGCAACATTGTAATGTGAAACCAAACGTATACAAACATGAACCTTGGTTTGGACCTTGTTCCAGATTTTCAGGTGTGAAAACGCTATCACATCTGTCAAAGACTGATAATCTGTTAAAACCCTGACATTAATGGCACTGGTCACATCCATTCCAAAATGGTTAAAAAGCTCAAATGGATGAATGAATAATAAAAAAAAATACAGATGCTCCAAAAATTAATGCCCATCTGAACAATTTTTCCTATAATCCATGTAGAAGCGCTTTATGTAAATTGGTGAAACAAACAAACAAAAAATCTAAATCTAACAGAACATCTGGTGCCTGGCAGCTTTCTGATGAGGCACAACCAGTCACCACGGTAACAACACACACCAACACCTCGTTAGGCCCTCATTAAGCTCGTTAAGGCCCCACTCGTTATGTTTTCTGCTAATGAGGCTGCTTAGAGGTGACTGAGCCGTGGAGGGATGTGGGAATGCGTCGGGCGGTTTGTAAATGCAAAAAGCTACAAGTAGCACATGGCCGTGGAAGGAGAACGTTATGAAAGGTGAAACGAGGATCAACAGGAAGCTGGAGAGGGCGACCGGGATATAAAAGAAAAGAAAAATGAAACAGATTTTTTTGTGGCGGCTCAGGTCTGCTTTTTGTACTTTAGTCTGGAACAAGAAAAAAAAAGCCCTCAGTGTTTTTCCTTTTGAAGCACCATTTATTTTGAAATGTAGATATTGGACTAAACACTAAATATTCTGTTCATTAGCACTATAAGAGGCTGGAAAGAGGCTAATGTAATGGACTGTTTTTCTGTCTGTCTGCCTGCGCTGATGTCTTTCGTGGACAAACTCACTGCATCATCGTCTTGCAACATGTCATGTCAAGGTCATAGGTCAAAGGTCAAGGTCAAATCCGAGGTCATCATCGATTGTCAGTGGCGATATCTTCAAAATGCACAGAGCAATGTCAATCAAAATTGATGGAAAAACTCAGTGGATCTTCCTCTCACAACACGTCATATCAAGGTCATAGGTCAAAGATCAAGGTCACGTCAGGTGTCATTTTCTAAAATATATTAATGACCATGTCTCAGGAAGTAGATGAAATATTGAAATTGGGTTTTCTGCACAGACTTCCAATCTCCTGGAACAAATGTATTACACCTCTGACATCAATGATGTCACGCGATGAAGTCAAGCGAATTTGCAAAACTAGACGGCGGCAGGGAGGCACTGCAATCAGCTGAATGGCGCGTTTAGCGAGCCAGTAGAACAGCAACTATTCTTGCATGTTCCTTGTTACCAAGTGCATGCTTGGACCAGCGACAGCACGCTGAAAAGATATAAAAAGAAATGAAATTTTCCTCCGTGGGATAGTGGCATATTTGAAATCAGACATGAAGCAGAATGGAGTAAAAGTTAAGTACTCCTGCAACGCTTACACACCCGCTTCGTCTCAACAGATGTTCAGAAATGAGTGTGGATGTTCACTTTTGCAGCTCCTCGTTGTCACTGGGGGAAGTGGTACATCCACAGTATGTACTGCAAACCATAGTAGAAAAAGCTCAGAGTGGGAACGCTTTTCAGCCTGTTTTTTTCAGTCTGTGCATGCTATCTCTTATCTCTCATGGAAGGATAATATATAGCAAAAAAAAAATCTTGACTTCCATTGTGCTGCAATTTGGCTGCGTTTCTCAGCATTTACATATCAAGCTCCTCCCTCCTCCGTTATTTTGTTGCGGTTTAGCTGACCACAGTGGTAAATTCAACGTCAGCTGTGCAGCAGAAACAACTTTCTTTTGAAAGTTGGCATGTGATCTACAACATTGTAGATGATGAAGAACCCATAAATTCAGTTTTGTGCATTTAAAAAGATGGTTAACAATACAAATGTCATTTGCAATCTATATCTATTTGTAATTATCATCATTGGATCCCCCCACCACACACACACACACACACACACACACACACACACACACACATACACACACACAATCAGTGGATTTGTGAGTCTGGGTAATCTAGGATTCGA
The DNA here is from genome assembly GCA_900302635.1 of Chatrabus melanurus. Classification (NCBI taxonomy): domain Eukaryota; kingdom Metazoa; phylum Chordata; class Actinopteri; order Batrachoidiformes; family Batrachoididae; genus Chatrabus; species Chatrabus melanurus. Next base: position 10,397 of record OMMV01228733.1, on the reverse strand, counting down.
GATATTGAGACTATAGAGTATCTGAAGGCCACCATTACAAAAGAAAGAATCCAAGATAGTCATCATTCTCAGACAATGGAATCAAATATTTTCTGTATGTATAGTAAGTTCTTTTGGCATCTCCCAATTTCAACTCGGGGTTGCCAAAGCATATCCAATATGGATCTGCATGTTGATTTTGGCACAACTTTTATGCCGGATGCCCTTCCTGAGATAACTCCACATTACATGGAGAATGGGCAGGGGTGGTCTTGAACCAGCAACCTTCTGCTTTGAAAGCAATCGCACTTAACCGCTTGGCCACCACGCTGCCATTTTCTATATGTATAAGCATTTCAAATATATATGTTTTATATTTTCCCCCAAATTGAATTACATTACACAATGAACCTGACTAGGAATAAACCCCAAGCCTTAAGCATCAAATAGTGATGATTTATTAAAATCGTCACTGTGAAACTGGAACTTAGCATCTGTATAATGCGAACAACTGGGATTTTTATGTTGTCAGAAATTCTTTTCAAGCTTTTGTAAATGTTATTAATACCAATCCTAAACCCAACCCTGTCCATGTCCATAAACACAAGCACAATGACATCATTGTCCCCTGTTGTCCCGGCGGGGGAACATAGAAATGCTGTCCGTCTGCGTATGAGTGCGTGACTCCGGCTGAAACGCAGTACTCGCAATAATTCTTGATAAGTTGAGTGCACGGCCACCAAATTTGCACCACAGATGCATCTCATGGAGGTCTTGGATGAGTTTGATGATGAGTGACTTTGACCTTACTTTCCAAGGTCATAGAGCAACCCCCCCCCGAAAATAAGAGTACTTGCAATAACTTTCCATACATTCAGTGCACGACCACCAAATTTGTACCACAAATGCATCCCATAGAGGTCTTGGATGAACTCGATGAGTGACCTTGACCTACTTTCCAAGGTCACAGAGCAAAATCCCCGAAAATGACAGTACTGCACATGGTACTTGCAATAACTTTCCATACATTCAGTGCATGGCCACCATGCAACAGGGGACACAAGGCCTCCAGGCCAATATCCCATTTTTATTTCATAAAACCAAAAAACTCTGCCCATTGCTACACAGTGACACGATCCAAAACAGGAGTTCCCAAACACGGAGGAGTAAAGACTGGTGGAATTGAAATGATTCATGTTAGAATAATTAACATCAATGCTCTGATTCTGAAAAGACATCAAAATTCAGGGTAGCCAGATTTAGTCTGGAAAAAAAGAAAAAATTAAAGCACAAAGTGGACAGATTTTTGACAGAGAAGAAAAGAGGAACAGGTGATGTTCATCAAGAAAACTTCAGTCAAAACTGAAATAGAAGGAATCCTATCTTTCTCTTGGGTTCCCTGTCAGTTTTGAGAGCTTAAAAAAAAAATCTTTAAAGCCTGTCACGACAAAGTGTTGAAGTCTGCAGAACATGTAGTGCTAGTGCGGGAAAGTTTAAGTTGGACTTATTAAAAGCTTATTTTAAAAGTGAAACCACTGTGTTGGAGATTAAATGGTGGATTTGGGGTGCCCAACTTTTTTTTTCCTCTTCCAAAGGAGTAACTACTCCCTTTAAATGAAAATACGACTCTTCTAGTTGTTCAAAACCATAGAGGTTTGGTGAATTGGTAAGATTGAGTTGCATCTGACCTTAAGCCGGGGCACAAAGTTACATTTTTCAAAGAATTCAGCATAAATATGTAAATATAGTTCACATGTTCACCAAACTTTGCACACATATTTTTTAATATGTTGCCTTTCATAAGATAAGACTTTACAAGTTAAATATTAGGCCTTTTCTGTGAAATAATTGATTGGAAATGTTAACTGCTTTGTAACTTTTTCCCCCAGTGCTGGGGCTTGTTACATGTACTGGGGTAAGTTGTGACAGGATGAAGTAAGCTGTGAAAAGCACACTTTTAAAAGAAGTTAAATATCTTGTATATATAAACCTTTCAAGGTTTCTGCAGCCACAGTGTTCTCAGTGCATATACCCAGATACCCAGATTGCAAAAGGTCAGATGCTTCAAGCCCCACAGACTTTTGCCATTTGGACCCTCTGTTAGTTACAGCTCCCTCATAATTGTTGACAGACAGAACAAATGATACCTACCGGTACTTGACCATTCACCAAAGTTATAATGCTTAATTCCCTCTACTTTTCTCACAATCAGCCTTTTTCTGGCAGGTTTGAACCCAAATTGTGGCAAATGCATGGCATCCATATTGGGAAAACCCCTGTTTGTTACAGTGATGTGAAAGCGAGGCTCTGAGGTCACATGGTTTTGTTTACATTTGGTTGTCAAAGGGAATGCCCCAGAAACCACATGGATTTGACAGAGGACAACACAACAGATACTATTTTCACTGTTGAGAGAAGAAGAGAAGGGAGAAATAACAGGAAATCATTGGGGGGGAGTCAAGGGTTATTCTGTATTGAGACCGGACAGTCACAGCCTTGAGCCCTTGATGATCCAAGGGTAAGATTTTTTATGATTGCTCTATCCTCAAAATAAACTTCTGGTGGCACACTGCTTTGTTTTGGATATTTTTTTTCTTTTCTGAAAAAATAGACAGATGGTATGGTACTTTCACTGCTAATAAACCAGTTGCTCAGTTTTGACCATTTTAAAATTACACAGTATTTTCCCCTTTAATTTTCTGTTGGTATTTTAGGGCATTTACCGTCACACAGCAACGGGTAGTCAACGCACTAGTTTAGTCATATAACAGAACATGCAAAAACATATAAAACTTACATAGCAGAACACACAAAAATGCACAAACCACATACAAGCCTTAATAACTTTGGATTCACATTTCGTACAAAGAAAAAGAAACTCCTTGTGCTAATTAATGTCTTTCATAACCCAAACTTCACTGTTTACTTTAAGAAATTCAGTCGAAATCACTATTTGAACACACAAAAGTAACACTGTTCCTGCCAATGTGTTTCATGGCCTAAAAATTTGCTATGCTACATCACAAAATATTGAGCCAAAGTCTTTCAGAGCCACAAAACATTCCTTTACTACATTAAGACATTCAATCTGATTTACAATTTGGACACACAAAAATGAAATTTCTCATCCTGACATCAGTGCACTCTTCATGTGCCCAAAGACCACATGTGCAACACTGCAACCAGTTTTCACCAAGATGACTACTTCCATAATCATCCATGCAAATAATGCAGAAATATTCCTGTTGCTCTGAATATGATGAGGTAAGTTCATGTCTACTTTTCCTTGCCTTTTTTCCTTTGGTACATTTGACACTAGAGTTTTCTTTTCCCGTATGCTTAGGTTTCTTGCGCCTAGTTGTTTTCCTTTTGACCAGTAAATTTTTCACAGGAGTATCTGTTAGAATTTCACGTTTCCTTTTTCTTTGGTCTGGTCTCCCGGATGACTGATTTCTCTCTGCATGACGGATAGGCACGATCATGTGAGGACTGAAAGAAGTACCTCTGCATGAAGCCTAAAAGGAATTCAACCCAGAGCTTGTGGATGACTGGGCAGACTGTGGAGCTTGTGGATGGCTGGGTGGATTGTGGTGTGCCCTGGTCTCCCTGTTACAACTTGCCCCGCTAGCCTCATTATCATACATTGTCTCTCGGGAAAGCCCACAAGCAATTTACAGAGATGTAAACAACATGTTCGTGTAGCTAAATGACACTAGTTTCTTGGATTAAAGCATTGTGCACAAGATCAAAAAGGAACAACGACAATGAAAAAAATTAGCAGACTTAAAAATATTTACTCACCAGCCTGGAATTTCGATTTTCTTTCATTTCTCTGTTGTTGGCAGTTGTTGTTAAATGAGACTTGCAGCCCAAAAAGCTAAGTTCTGTAACCTTCTATCTACGCTTAAATACCATCTCACTTGTGGAAAATAGTTTTTCTACTGGTGCACTGTGCTGGTATTATGTTTGTTCTTGTTTCACTGGCAAAAAGGTTTATGGAACATGTGGTTTGGATATTTGTAGTATTTGCCACATCCACCAGATGGCAGGTTTTATGCAGTAAATTTATCTGATGGCTATTGACTTGAATTGTGGATCTTGGTGTTGCTGTCAAAACAGCAGCGGGACAAAAAATCATGACAATCCCTCTCCCAAGATGAGAAAATATTGTGGAGAGGAGCTCAATGTCCACTCTGGAGTTTATTCATCTTTGTGGTTGCACTGCCATGTTGATGCAGTAGCCCAAAAGCATGGCTGGACGACTGCAGAATCAGTGGTTGCTTCCCTACATACTCTCTACTGGTTGCTAGTGCAGGTTAACAAGTTTGAGAACCCTCATTTTTGTGAAATCAAAGGCAAGAGAGCATAAATCCCCTTTAGTCCATGGGCCAGGCAGGTTTTCGGTACCACCTAAGGTGAATGGGCTGCATTTATATAGCGCTTTTCCATCTGAAGTAGACGCTCAAAGCGCTTTACAATGATGCCTCACATTCACATCACTCAACTGGACATCGGGAGCAACTTAGGGAATTAAGGACTTTGCCCAAGGGCCCTTAGTGATTTTCTGGTCTCACAGGGGTTTTGAACAGAGGATCCTCTGGTCTCAAGCCCACTGCTTTAACCTCTAGACCATCACCTCCCGTAAATAACACTTACAATCCAGCCTCAGTATACCATGGCCTACACAAAAATGTATGATAGCCATTCCAGAGTGGTACCTATAGCCAGGTTGGGGTCAATGAAGGATTGCACAGGGGTCAACATTTAAAAATCCTCCAATCATATTGAAAAGTATACCACATTATTTGTCTAATCATCAAGATTCCAAAAAGGTATAGTTTCTTTTATCTATGACTGAATATTATGGAGTTATGGGGTAAAAACAACAAAAATGGTGACAAAGGTCAATTTCAGTTTGTACAGGGGTCAAAAATTAAAGTTGCTCCAATTTTGGTAAAAAGTGATGCAAATTACTAGTTGAGCTAATATGGTTTCAAAAAGGAATAACTTGCACCATCTGTTATGCTTAGTTATCACGTTATGGGGTAACATATATCATAGTATCCAATGGACGTTGACCTTGTTTGACCTTTACTTTGGAGACCAAGCATTCAGTATAGTCAAAACTATTCCATTTATTATTCCTATTAGCTCAACAAATAATTTACATCACTTTTTACTAAAATTGGAACAACTTTAACTTTTGACCCCTGTACAAACTGAAATTGACCTTTGTCACCATTTTTGCTGTTTTTACCCCATAACTCCAAAACATTCAGTCATAGAAAGTCCAAACTATACCTTTTTGGAATCTTTATGATCAGACAAATAATGCATTATACTCTTGAATATGACTGGAGCATTTTTAAATGTTGACCTCTGCGTAATCCTTCATTGACCTCTACCTGGCTATAGCTAACACTCTGGGAAGGCTCTATATTTTTGTGTAGGCCATGGAATACTGAGGCTTGATTGTAACTGTTGTTTATTCACCTTACGTGGTACCGATTAGGTCAAAATTGGCTTCGGGCTCATGGGCTACTTTGCCAAAGAAGCGAAAACGTGAAGGGAAACAGAATCGTGACCGGCGAAGGCATAATGCAATCTTCAACCTCACCACGAGATGACACTAAATCCACTGTAGCTTTAATCAACCAGGAGAACTGAAAATACCTGCACAGGTATCCAGGAGCTTATGTGACAATATGCAGCTTTCTTTCAATTATAGCTCCACTCAACATTAACCAGTGGGTCGGTGGTTCGATCCCTGGCCATGAGGCAGCATGTCTTTGTCAGGTCAACAGTTTGCGAGGACGCCCCTGGGTGTGTGTGTGTGTGTGTGTGACTGTAAGTCACTTCAGAAAAAGGCGTCTGCCAAATGCATAAACGCGTACAGTAAATGTAAATTTGCAAACACCTGTGTGAGTGAACCGAAGATCGAGTGGAGCACTTAGTAAACCATGAAAAATTCACTCCTTCATTCAGTCGGCCAAGAGAGGCAGTGGATCTATTTTTTGTCTGACAGTAAGAGATGTCAATCATTGTCACTGCCACCTTTGACAGATGTGCTTATTCTTTTCATTGTACAGCTCGCAAAGGATTAACTGGACTTGAACGGTGGCCCTGAAGTGCAGAACACAACTTCATTGAGGAAATATGAACAACAGCAAAAACACATTTCAGAAAAACACATTAATATGGGTCATATTAGCAACATTTTCAGCAAGCTAATTTAGCAGGGAGGATATCCGTAAAAGATGCGTACACCTTTACCCACGCATGAACTGGAATTTATAAAGGAAGTCTACACAATGAGAATGTGTGTAGCTCATACATACTTCAGGCCATACGTAGACTGTTCAGCAGGACCAATGACAATCACCTCAGAGTTTAAAAATAGAAAATTAGAAGACACTGCAGCTGGACAAGCCTCCAGTTTTGCAATGTGGGAGACATTACCTGCACAAACAGGCATGTGCTTCCTTTTTTCACATAGGAGCATACTTAGAATACACTGCCACTTGTGATTATTAAGGAATAAATGAAAGCTAAATCAAAGAGAAAGTTAATTATACATTTTATTTCTACAAACACACTGTGAGAAATATTATTACAGCAAACAAACATGAAACATTACACCACCTCCCCCACCCACCACTGGAATGGATAGATCATAGATGCTCATTAAAAAGGTGCAGAAAGATTTCCTGGACATAGAGAATTTTGTGAAAAACTTCATGGACAGTGACTAACTTCAAATTCATTATTGTGGACTGTTACAGAACTAATGATGACAGTTTACAGACATTTATATTTGATATTATTAATGACAGTCGTGGTCAGAAGTTTACATACAGTCATCATAGGCATGAATGTCATGGTAATTTTGGGATGTTAATGATTTCTTTGAACTGTTCTTTTGCCAGGGTGGAATGATTGTACAGCATACATCATGAATGACTCTAAAAACAAGAATTTGGTGCACAAGTTTAAATTATTTTTGGATCTTCTCTAATCCACACAGGGTCAAAATTATAAATACAGGTTCAAATATATACATACACCCCCACTAATATTTGGTTAAATGTCCCTTAGCAAGCTACACCTCGACCAGACGCTTTTGATAGCCATCAACAAGCTTCTAGCATAATTGTGGCTGGATATTTGTCCACTCTTTTTGGCAGAATTGGTACAGTTCATTTAAATTGATTAGTTTCCTGGCACAGACCCGGCTTTTAAGCATAGTCCACAAATTTTCAATAGGGTTGAGGTCAGGGCTTTCGGAAGGCCATTCCAGAAGCCTGCTTTATCTAACCCACAATCAGTTTAGATGTGTGTTTGGGATTATTGTCCTGTTGGAACACCCAATTGTGGCCAAGTTTCAACCATCTAGGTGTTGGTTTGAGGTGACGCTGAAGAATTTGGAGGTTTCTTCATCATTCCATCCACTTTGTTCAATGCACCAGTACCGCTGCCAGAAAAACAGCCCCAGAGCATGATGCTACCAGTTGTAGTCAATCATGATCACTAAAGAGGAGTTAATAGGTCTTGGCCTTGTCATGTTAAAAGACATTGTAGAACCTTCAGCACCACTTATTAAAATATTTAAGTGAATGTATGTATATATTTGAGCCTGAATGTATAATTTTGACCTGTGGATTAGAGAAGATCCAATATGAATTCAAACTTGTGCACCAAATTCTTGTTTTTTAAAGTCATTAATGATGTATGCTGTACAATCATTCCACCCTGGCAAAAGAACAGTTCAAAGAAATCATTAAAATCCCAAAATTACCATGACATTCATGCCCATGATAAGTGTATGTAAACTTCTGACCACAACTGTATATGGACTTGTTATGATCCCAAGACTGTTCAAATTAGACTCTACTCTTTGACAGCTTTAAATTCATGTCACACAATATATTTTGGTGTGGTGTGGTGACATCATTTTCTGAATCCAAGATGGTTGACAGTGAAAATTCAATATGGCCACCATTCCCACAGTGGCTAATTTTTACCTTAATTATGTCTTAGCTAGTAAGTATTCAGTAAGGAGACACATTTCTATAGCATGTTTACATAAAGTGCACTTGCCTTTCTTGTATCCATATGTGTGGTTGCTGTGATCATGAAGTTAGTGATTTTCACCATGATGTGGTTGCTCAACTGGAAAACTGATGTATTGAATGGATTCCTCATGCGCCAATACACTTTTCTATGAAATTTTTATCCTGTTGTGGTCGATATTAAACTTGTAATTATTATTTCTTTCTTGCGTTTCCTCATATTTCTGCTGAAAAAAAGGGACATGTCCCTTACAACCATTTGCATTTGCATGTCCGTATGTACTGACAACAAAAGTTTATTCCGCAGAGGAATCCAAACCTAAAACTCTCCAGCTAGATTAGAGGCTAGTTCCTGTTGTAAGCAAAAGAACAAACCCATATATTGATTATTCTGACCATAATACACATTTCAGTACACATAATCCCTTGCCCATGTGCTTATATCAGCTATGGATGAATGACCATTCTTGATGCAGTGACATCTGAGGGATCGGAGATCAGCTTAGACTTGCACTCTTGCCCTTTATGCACTGAAATTCCTGCAGATTCCTTGAATCTTTTCATGATATTATGTATGGTAGGGGGAAGAAACTTTGCAAATCCCTTCCAATCTTTCTTTGAGGAACATTGTTTTTAAATATTTCAATAATTTTCTCACGAATTTGTTGACAGACTGGAGATCCTCTGTCCATCTTTGCCCCTGAAAGACAGCCTTTTTTGGATACTGCTTTTGTACCAAATCATGATTACAATCACCTGTTGACATCACCTGTTGAAATAACATCATTATATAATTTTTTTACCTCATTACTAGCCCTAAATTGGCTTTGCCCTAACTTTTTTTGGAATGTGTTACAGGTCTGAAATGCCAGAATGGATGTATATTAACAAATGAAATGAAGTTGACCACATAAAACATGAAATATCTTGGGTTTGTATGGTCTGCAATGAAAATAGAAGTCAAAGAAAATGTAAGAATCATTGTTTTTATTTTTTAAATTTACATTGTCCATACCATCCCAACTTTTTTCTAATTTGGGGTTGTATACAATATGTTAAACTAGGTCAGATAAATGAAGAATAACACATAGTTTAAGTCCTGTGGCTTTATTTTATTACTTTTAAACCCACCTGCAGTAGCTTTATAACCCACTGGCCCATGGCCGTGAGCCGTGGCCCACCTGCAGTACCCACTTTGGGAAACACTGATGTAACTCTTTAGTCCGTGACGGTGTTTGCGTTCAAAATCAATATTGCACTGATTAAAATCGTTTTGTCCTGAGTGAAAACACAAACCCAAAAACATCAAAAACGGAGTCCAGGTCGAAAAATGCTGGAGTTCCCCTTTAATGCTGCTGCAACTGCACAAAGCAGAATGACACATGCACTCGGAAACATTCACACAGTCGCTGCTCACATGATCTAATGCCTTTTGCTCATTAAAACAAGGCCTTGTGTGTTGAATACGTATTAATGAAAAAGGAATATAACAAGCTAAGCTGCAACAATAATGATGAGTTAAGTCTGGAGAGTAGCAGGTAAAATAATTAAATGGAACGGCACAGGTGTGACACTGCTTTTTTACAAAGAGTAAAAATGAGTTTGTGCAGGAGAAATGACACGAGAAGGTCTGTGCGACACCGCTGTCCTCCAGCACTGGTGCCAAGTCTGACTGTTCATTTGCTTTGTGCGTACATGTGAAGTGGTGCAGTTCTCTGTGCCTTTGTGTGTGTGTGTGTGTTTCCACGCCTGTTTGCCTTTGACTCTTTGTGGCGAAAGCAAACACTTTTTATCTCTTTTTTGTGTGTGTGTCTTTTTGCGAGTGCCTGCACGTGGGTGAAGCTGAACAAATAAAACTCGTTTCCTCTCTGATTGTGTTCACAGTGTCAGGCACTCAGTCTGTAATTAGCACACAGACAGCCATCTGTCCAAACAAGCGGCTCACAACAGCTCCTGTCCTGCTTACTTTTGCTGCCATCATACCATCCATCCATCCGTTGCTAACTCTCTCTCTCTTATTTGCTCGCTCGTCCCTCCATCTGCCTGTCTGCCTCATTCTATATACAGTAGGGCCATCTCACCGTGTCATTGGGTCTCTACCTGTTTGCTCGCGTTCCATCTCCATCTGGGTGCCTCCTCTTTTCTATTGTTCTCTTTTGATACCCCCAAAACGCTGAAGGTCAGATCAAAGAAGGAAAAGTTGTTCAGCGCAATGTACGGTGTCCACATCAGGACAGAAAGTATGATTTGCTTTTCCACTAACTGACCCACTGAGGAAAAAGTCTCTTTCTTATGAGTTTTGCTCTATTTTAACATAATCATGGACATCAGAGCCATTGAACAAAGGGG
>OMMV01228726.1:0-11834 GCA_900302635.1 Chatrabus melanurus | reverse complement strand
GTTTCAGCGCAAAACGTCTGCTAGTTTACACACAAACCCCCACATTTTATATATTTCTGTGACAGTTATTAAAGCAAGTTATTTTTAAAAGAAAAGGAGACTTAAGCATGGAGCTGATTGGTGGAGAGGAGATATCGCATTCAGCCAAAAATCAGGCGTGGCGCTTGTCACGGTTTGAAAAGAAACTTCAATTTGCAGTGATTTGGTCAAAATTGGCTGTGGGCTCATGGACGAACAGTTCTTTGGTGCATTCACAGGACAAATGGCCTTGAAGTTGTTAAGCCACAGTCACACTGAGATATGACTGTCGGTGATTCAGGAGAGTTGCTGACAGTCTCTGTCGCAGCTCTCTCAAGAATACAGTTGCTGACTTTGTGGGGGGAAAAAGTTGCAGTCACATATATAAGACTCTTTTGCGATGGTCGCAAAGGCACTGACGCACACCATATGGCACTGTGTGCCATACAGATGAATGGGGGGTGGGTGACAGATGCACATAAAACATAAATAAAATAATAAAGATCTGACAAATCTATGCATTTATTATAATTATAAGAATAATAATCCAAGAGATGCATGTGTTTATAGTAATAATAATGATCAGACAGATACACAGGTAATAATAATAATAATAATAATAATAATGATCTGACAGATGCGTGCATTTATAATAATAATAATAATAATGATTGGACAGATGCACGCTTTTATTATAAAAATAACAATAATGATCGGACAGATGTGCACATTTATTATAAAAATATTAAGGAATGAAAGATGCACGTGTTTATAATAATAATAATAATAATAATGATAATCTGACAGATGCGGACATTTATATTAATAATAATAATAACAACAACAATAATAATAATGAGCTGACAGACGCATGTGTTTATAATAATAACAATAATGATCTGGCAGATGCACACATTGATAATAATAACAATAATAATAATGATAATGATAATAATGATCTGACAGATGCGCGTGTTTGTTATGATAATATTAAGGAATGAAAGATGCATGTGTTTATTATAATAATGATCTGACAGATGCACGCGTTTATAATAAAATGTTTGACACGAGGTGTGCTTTGACATGCTGTCAGATGTCAGCCCGTGTCTGCGGCAACACGTCCATGCCACTGCCATGCATATGTGGTCAAACAGTTTTTCCCCTCCAACATCATTGCACCAGCCGCTGACATACGCACATCTGTGGTAACACTGTGGCACAGAGATTGCCCCACTGTGGCACGCTTCTTTAAAACCAGCCGCCAAATTTTAAAGTCACTGGAGTCGCAGCGCAGATTTTGAACATGAAGAGGATACGCTCTGCGACTGATTTTCAGCCCGCGACACATTGTTGACACTCATTTTTTTAAATGATAGTCAAGCGATTGTGGCATGCACGCCTGCGACATTTTGTCTTCAACCTGTGGCAGGGTGATCAAACTCCCAGTGTGACTGGGCCATTAGCAGGGCTGAGTCACAGTAGTTTCAAGACTAAAGACAACACAAAGAAGCATGTGATTTAGAAAAATGCTTACAACCAGAGTAACTGATCACCCGTCATTCCTGTTTCTCATTGTCACTGGGTGACATTTCTGTTCCGACTCTGTGTTTGTGTTGCTCATGCCAAATTGCACGAAACTTTCTGTCTCAAAATTTGAATTGTGCAAATAACTTCCCCAGAAACCTTCTGCCATATGAATAGCCACATGTTCTTGCCTTTGCATAGACTAAGTCACAGTTACAAAGAGGCAAATGTGTCTTTATTCCAAATGAGGCATTGCTTGTGTTTGTTCGTTTCCGGCAAGAGTACAGCTCTCAGGCTCATGGGTTCAGATTTATACCAGGAACAGGACAGAATTTTTGTCATCTAACCTTTAGATATTTATCCTTGTACTATTACATAAGCAAAAATAATTTTAAGTTTTTGCATTTGCAAAGACTTAAGAACTACGCAGTTATAATGCACAACTGTAACACTTTTACACTGAGGCTCAGCAGAGGTTTTACAATAACAATTTAAGGCTTTGCGTGGACACTTGGTAATGATCAAACCTCACAATAAATTTTTAATGAGACAAGTGGGATCACTTTACAAAGACTAAACCTGTTTCTGATATGACCCAGACTGCACTCCAAAATCTCTGCAGTCCATCCAGTGCATTACTGAACTGCATGTTTTCACTGAACTTTGAGTAAAATACACACTTTCTAAAGTGACGCTTTACTTTTGAACTGTTTAGAGATTTTTAAGAAAGATAGAAAGGCAGAAGTAAGAAAGAGAAGTCGCTTGCAGCCCTACGGCAGATTGTGCAGGGACAATGTGTTCAAAGTCTCGGGAGCTCTCAGCACCCTCCACATGTTGGCTGTGTGATTGGCTGAGAGCTGACCATGATGTCATCGCTGCCTGTTATAAGGGCTCTGACAAATAGCCCGGGAGACACATTAGAAGAAACACGCTCAACTGAGGGACTGAGTAAGTGAGACACATGGAGGAAAAAAAGGACAAAGTAGAAAAGACGTGATACTACACAGTTCTGGAAATATTTCTACTTTTCATGGGAGATGGGAAGACGCATGCGTGGAGGTTTGTGCTTGGAATTTTTGTTGGCTTGTTTGATATTATTATATTGTTTGTCCTCATTTTATTGCAAAAGTAAAAGCAAGAATAGATGCAGTCAAGTTATAGGTTTATGCTCCCATATTTATTTTCATGTCCTTATTTGACCGTTTTCTGATTGCTGTTAAACTTTGATCCTCACCTCTCTCTGTGTTTTCCACATATGGTCTCTTCAGATGGAAAAAACAACCCCGTCTGTTTACGTCAATGTCAGCGAAGAGATCAGCAACTCTTCATCAGCCGCAGCCCAGAATGAGGACAGCGAGGCAAAAATGGTCCTGCTGGGCATGCTTATGTCCTTGCTTGTCTTGACCATTGTGTTCGGCAACATCTTAGTCATCACTGCCATTGCCCGATTCCAGCGTCTTCAAAATGTCACCAACTGTTTCATCACATCCCTGGCCTCTGCTGACCTCGTCATGGGTCTCATTGTGGTTCCATTTGGTGCGTGCTACATCATCTTTGAGACATGGCACTTTGGAAGTTTCTGGTGTGATTTCTGGACTGCGACTGATGTGCTCTGTGTCACTGCTAGCATTGAGACATTATGTGTCATAGCTATAGATCGCTACCTGGCTATCACTTCTCCTTTCCGCTACCAATCAATCCTGACCAAGTGCAAGGCTCGCATTGTGGTTCTGCTGGTGTGGGTGATCGCAGCCTTGATCTCTTACCTGCCCATCCACATGAAGTGGTGGATATCAGATGATGACATGGCTCAGCGTTGTATCGCGGACAGCAACTGCTGCGATTTTAACACCAACCAGGCTTATGCCATCACTTCCTCAATCATCTCCTTCTACATCCCTTTGGTCATCATGGTATTTGTCTACAGTCGTGTCTTCCAGGAGGCCAAGCGCCAACTGAGGAAGATTGACCAAAGTGTTGGCCGTTTTCATAACGTTGATGAGGGCACCCTCCAACCTCTGGAGACCAATGCTGGGCGGGGCACCAAGAAGACCAAGTTTTGCCTACGGGAGCACAAAGCTCTAAAGACACTGGGCATCATCATGGGGATCTTTACTCTGTGCTGGCTGCCCTTCTTTGTGCTCAATGTGGTGGTGGCCATATGGAAGGTGGGCAACATTGACATCCCCTTCCGGATACTCAACTGGATAGGTTATGCAAACTCTGCTTTCAACCCACTCATTTACTGTCGGAGTCCAGAGTTCAGATATGCCTTCAAGGAAATCCTTTGCTTGAAGAGGAACGGCCTCACCAATCTGGGGGCTGTGAATGGATACGTCTACAGCCGGCACAGCTGGCACAGCGAGCAGCTCGGAAGGAGTAAGGGCTGCTCAGAGGAGAGTGACCTCCCCGAAGGCTGTCTGGGAAAGGGAGACCGAGTAGTGGACAGAGCAGTGGACCCAAATGGTAACTGCAGCAAAGGTCTCACAACTATCCTTTAAAGCTAGAGCTTTGAGCCTGCAACAGGTCTATGGAGACATGTTTACACTGCTATCATGAACTTTCTTCAGTTGAATAATGAAGGTAAGGCCAGTCAAGCTAGGGACTTTTTGAAGAAGCAGTATAAATGATTGGCACGCTCAGCTGAGGAAAGTGTTTCATTTCCTGAAACTCAGTGACTTTTTTTTGTTCCATTTGTTAAGTTCATTTCATATCTACCTCATCAAAGCATTGATAGTGTCTATTCTAAATACATGATCTATTTGACATTGACTCATGGCCCATTACAATGAGACTAGAACAGTATCTCAGCAGTTTAATTAGTTTACTAAATGGTTTAAGCATTACATATTGGTTAAAAAGATGGCAAAAATGGAATTTGTGACATTTGTGGAATTTGCATATATATTTGAACCATTTGTGCTTTGGTTGATGAAAAAAAACCAAAAAACAAAAACATTCCAAACCTATCTTGATTTTAATTTGGCGTGGTTTACATTGTTATTTTTTGATGGATTATCTTAGTCTGAAGCAGGTGTGGCAGAGCATGCTTCTCTCTGTCACTCCCCAGCGCTCACAAACATTCTTAAATGCTGCTCTCTGCATTAATGTTGTACAATCTGTTGCACAGCACTTTCTGTTACCAGCAGATAACAGGAAATATGAACCTTCACAGTTTATGAGAAACGCCCGCAGCCATCCTCCGTTAGATTATTAACACGTACCAGCGCGCATATGTTGCAGCGTGGACCGCTTGTAAATACATTACGTTTCTCTGCAAAACACAAAGTGTTGTGGTTAATGACCTTTAAAGGTTTCCAGCTGGTACACAGTACTGTGCAAAAGTCATACCTCATACTCTTTAGAATTATAATACAGATGTTTTTCTGTATTTATTGGTGTGTCGACAGAAAATATAATTTCAAATGTCGAAACAGTCCTATTCCAACCAAAAGAAAGAAAGAAAGAAAGAAAGAAAGAAAGAACTTAACAATGCTGATGTTGCAAACCTCATTTAAAATAAAGATTAAAAAAAAAAACCTGATTTCTTTGTAGGTGTACATGATGACAAAAACACACATGCTGATGATTATTCAATAGTAAAATGATTCTAAAAACCTAAATTAAATTAAATACCATGAAAAAAATACCACCTAAAATAAATCATGTGCATATTAAAAAATGCATTATGTATTTTTAAAGATGACACACGTTCACATATTTTACTTATTCATATGTATTTATAAGTAATAAATTTAATTATTTAAAAAAATTTTTAGACACAATAAATATGCCTTAAACATTTGCACAGTATTGTATGTATAAAATCCAATGCACATTTTTGAAAAGCAAATCAATCAGCTACAAGTCTGACACCAGGGTGTAACATTAAAAAGAAGAAACTAATATTATATAATAATATAAATGGAACTAATGTCATTACCAATTACATAATGGTGCCTTTATGGTGACGTTTTTGGGTAACATACTATTCGGTACTCTGCTTCGCCATTAAGGCTGTCACTGTGCATTATTTGTATCAGCATCAGTTGTCCGTTTTGTTGTTCAAGGACCTGTTTGTTTTATTGCTGTGCTCCAGCGTGTAGAGTTTACTGAAAACAGAGACACTGCTTCTCTAGTCACGGTACGAGGGTACAAACCAAACACGATAATAAACAGCGGATCAAAATAGCCACCTGATAATAAAGTTCCAGACTCGGAGGTGGCAGCCACTCTGCACAATCAAGAGCAGTGAGAAACACAGCCAGCGCTGCTGAGCAGGTTTCTTCTTCGAAACACTTTTGACATTTCCCAGAGTCCACTTCATGTACACGGATGTCTGGATCTTAACACAGTCAGCCTAACGTTTGAATAGACAACGAGTGCCTCAGCTGTTCCAGCTGTTTCAGTCAGTTCCCCTCCATATCTCTTCCCTGCCTCCGCTGTCTCATGTAGTTGCGTCTTGGTGCGCCATCTCCAGGAAATACCCAAATCCAGCTGCGGCCAGACCAGTAAACACAAATTAATCCACTGCAGCTGCCATTTAAGATGAAAAGAAATCTTAAAACAATGCTATAATATATTAGGCATATACCCATCCCAATTTGCAAGTTTTGATGAGATGCTGGATATGATATTTTATTTCTCCTCATTAAGACAGGAGACGCGTCTGGCTGCAGGGCCACTTCTTGACATTATTGGAAGATAAGCGCTCTGCGCGGAATTCATGCCACTTTTCTCTGCAACAATTGCACTCTCAAGAGGAGTAATGGAGGCGTTGCTTGAATATGTGACCACTTTCCCTCAGTCAGGTTTGTGATCTCGAGTGCATTCTGATCAAAGCGGTGGCGTGCTAAATGGAGACGTGGGTGGGGGGGTAGCAGGGATTCTCAGCCAGTCTAAATTTGCATTTGTGACCTGAGCTTAAGTGCACGCAGCATCGCTGGTGCAGTGAAGTCAGCCAACACGGTCAGAACTGTGACCTTTGTTCAGTCACAGGAACCACTGCCTCCTGTATTACAAGATTTAGTTAGCACAGCTATCCAAGACCTTTCAAATAGGTGAAAATATGTCATCAGCATAGACAAACAAGCTTTCCATTATGTTGCTATTTTTCAGTTTTTCTTTTTGACTGATTTACAGTAAAGTTAAGGGTTGAATGTCAAAAATGCTCTCGAGGATTTCAGCATTATTGTTACTGTACAGCAACACAAAAACCACACATTCTAGACAAATCAGTGATTTATCGGTTGTATGTTTTCCTCTCATCGGCACAAAATAAATCAAATGCAGCAGGACTCAAAAAGAAAAAGCAAACATATCTCCAGGCTTGTATTTGAAATGACTGAAAGAAATGAAATTGAAAAGAAATGACTTTGAAAGATCGTTTGCATGCCTGTATTCGTGGTGATGTGCTTGTGGTCTTTGCTTTGGTGCCGTTTTGTCTCAGAGTGATCTGTTTCAGTCCAAACTGAATGTGAACTATACATCCACACTGCTTCCTCCTGGCAGTGGCCTCTCTGTGCACCTCACCTGTCTGCGGGTTATTAATGGTTACGGTTTTGTCGATAGGCCTGAATGAAATGCATCGCTTCACCTTCTCATGCGGGGAGCACACACAACACAATTACGTCCAATGATTATTGACTGATTAGCTGACGCGACAACATTCCGAGCACAGCTGATGGTTTGGAGCTGTGTGCCGTGCCTCCTGGTGCATTCGCTGTGCAAACACCAAATTCAGCTGGAGCTGGACTGCCTGTTGTAAAAAAAATATGCTGCTTTAAATGTTGATGTTGTGCATTCTTGGATATGGAAACCTGTCACAGTTGTGATGTTAAACCACGTTTGAGGTCATGAGTGATAAAATAATGATGCTGCAGAGTCTAATGTACAGTTAGGTCCATAACTATTTAGACAGTGACCCATTTTTGTGATAGGTTTGCCTCAATCAAGATGTGCTTGTAGTGTAGACTTTAATTGCTTTAATTCAAGGAGTACATTGACATTTCCAAGTCACTGGATATGTCTTGGACTTCATCTGCATCAATCATTACAAAATACAGAAAGTATGGTACTGCATGGTAAATCTGTCTGGAGTAGGCACGCAAAAAAGAAGACTTGTGAGGGAAGCCACCAATACACACGACAATTATGAAGGAGTTAAAGGCTTCTGTGGCTCTGATTTGAAAAGTGCACAGTGCAAAGTTTGTCTGATGCATCACCACTTACACAACCTATAGTGGAGTGTGAAAGAGAAGGAATAAAAAAAAAAGAAGATATGAAGCTTCAGCTAAAGTTTAACAGAAGGCACATGCGAGATTCAAGCCTAGATTTGGTCTGTTTACATGAATGAAAATCATTCTCTATTCCACTCTGCCAGAAAGGTGTGACTGGTGGTGCAACAGCTAAAAGTTGCACTATGTACCTTTGCCAATCACAGCCACAGAAACTCCTTCAGAGTTGCCATGAGTGTCTTTGTGGCTTCCCTCACAAGTCTCCTTTTTGCACGGTCAGTCAGTTTTTGAAAACTGCCCACTCCAGACAGATTGACCACACAGTACCATACTGCTTGTATTCCTTCATGATTGATGTAAATGAAGTCTACAAATGGTTATTATTCTTAAAGGGTTAATGCAATATTTTTGTTAAACCCCTTGAATTAATGATGAAAATCTACACTACAAGCGAATCTCGATTGTTTCATTTCAACTCCACTATGGTTGTGCACAGAGGTAAAATTACTAAAATGGTGTCACTGTCCAAATACTAATAATGAACCTGACTGTGGCGGTGATGTTCACATTGTGGTATAAAAAGGTCATTACAATATCTCAACACAGATGTATCTGAAGATGAACTAACTGAAGAAAGAATGTATTTAAATGTGAATTTTCTATGAAATTTAAATGTTGCTTCAACCATCATAAGAAAAATGAACCTATCATATGTGAACTTCATGGACAGAGTGGAAATGTAAATCTCTCAGCAGAATGTTTACTAAATGTTTCATTAGCAAAGTAATTTTCGCACAAGTTTTTGGTCACTGTTGAATGAAACCTCTTACAATACGTGGTGTCCTGTGCTATTTATGAAATGCAAATCTATGTGCTGTAACCTTTGTATAAAGTAATAAATGATGTACTTGTTGCATGTAATATCATATCTGACATGTCCATTGTGTTCATTAAATTGCACAACAATAACTGGTCTTTTTATGTGCAAGAAATGTTGAATCTGGATGTAATATAAGTAAAAGAAAAATGTTTGGGAAGTGTGGGGGAAATCACAAATAAAAGTGACCAATAAATCAACAGCAAATAAAAGAAAAAAAGTCAAAAGAAAGCAGCCAATGAAGCAAAATCTACCTCTAAATCTACCGTGAATAAACATCCCTGAAATATCAGAAGCACCTGAATGCCTCGGTCCTGAATGCTGACAGCAGTTAAGGTTATTATTTCAGTATGGGAAAAGCAGGCATCAGCATGTGATCCAGATGGAAGGAGATCAGGATATTATGAAAATGTTTCCATTCTCCATTTGAAGCTATCCATTGCTTCAGGTAGCCATAGATTATACAACGCACCAAATTAAATTCCAGAACACTAGGGAGGAAGACAGAAGAGATGTAGAGTGACATAAAAATGTCCTGATATTTGGCTCTCAGTCAGAGTGGAAAGCATTTTTTATGTTTCTTTGTGCATAAGTGCCTGCTGAATCTCCTGAATGAAGATTAAAAATCTCAAGAAACAGGATGTTTTTTTTCCCTTGTGGTTCATGACCTGCTACTTTGCAAGCTGTCCCCAAGTACATTTTTTCAATTGATTATCTATACACTACATACGCAATTATTGGGCAACTTGTATTCCTGAGGATCAAATACAGTGCTCTCAGTCAATCCAACATGTTAATAAACCTCAAACCTGAAGTTTTGGCTTTCTCAGGGGAATATATATGTGTGCACATTTATTAGGCAACTATTAGTTTGCAGAATTATTATGCAACTACATGAAAACTAAAAATTTCCCATCTCACTTCTTCATTTTCATTTATGAGTGTAAGTATAACGAGTAACTCAAAATGAACAAATAAACACTTTTGACATTTCAAAAATATTCAGTGACCAATATAGCCACCCTTCTTTTCAATAACTGTCATGAGTCTTCCATCCATAAAGTCTGTCAGTTTCTTGATCGGTTGACGATCAACTTTTGGTGCAGCAGCAACCACAGCCTCCCAAATGCTGTTCAAAGAGGTCTGTTGTTTTCCTTCACTGTAAATCTCATGTTAAAGAAGAGCCCACAAGTTCTCAACAGGGCTTAAGTGAGGTGAGAAAGGGGGTTGTGGCATTATTCTGTCATCTTTGAGGCTTTTGCTGGCTAGCCAAGCAGTGGAGTACTTGGAGGCATGTGATGGAGCATTGTCCTGCATAAAAATCATGGCCTTCTTGAATGATGAAGATTTTTTTCCTGTACCACTGATTGAAGAAAGTATCTTCAAAAAACTGGTAGTCAGTTTTGGAGTTGATTTTAAATCCAACTTCAACCTGAAAAGGCCCAACAAGCTTATTCTTAATAATAGCAGCCCATACCAGTGCCCCTCCTCCACCTTGCTGGCGTCTGACTCGAAGTGATGCTGTGTGTCCATTAGTGATCCAGCCCATACATCTGGTGCATCAAGAGTCACTCTCATTTCATATGACCATAAAACCTTTGAAAAATCTGTCTTCAGATATTTCTTGGCCCAATCTTGATGTTTCAACTTGTGAGTCTTGTTCAGTGGTGGTCGTGTTTCAGCCTTCCTTACCTTGGCCATGTCTCTGGCCACTGAACTCTTTGTACTTCTGAACACTCCAGATCAGTTGCAGTTCTGGAATATGGTGGCAGTGGAGGATAATGGGTACCTGGTCAAGCCTTGTTTAATTCTTCTGAAGTATTTTGCAGTTAATATGCATAGCTGAGCTATTTCAAGAGTGTTGCATCCCTCTGAAAGGTATTTTACAATTTTACAATCTCTTTTTTGGCCCTTTTGCCTGAGGTGAAGAAGCTGCCTAATAATTATGCACACCTTGATATAGGGTGTTAATCACTTTAGGCCACACCCTCCCTCATTACACAAATACATATTACCTGAGAATGCTTAAATCCAATAAGCATTCAGGTTTTTATAGCTTGGAGTTGAAGATTAGCTTATTAATAAATATCTGAAATAATATGGCTTGCTGTGCAGTTAATTGTACTAATGGACCATCGAAGAAGTCTGTGCTCCAGTATTTCTGTTGAGTAAAATTTTAGTGTTATTTAATTTGCATGTGAGCACCATTAGCACTGTTAGCACTAATTAGCAGGTATTGGTAGTTTGGTGACATTACGTCCACTGATGGTGCAATTGTTACTAAGGCAATATGCTGGTCATACTTTGTTATGTACACGCCAAGCCACCTGTTTGGAAAACCGCCACCCAGTCCGATATGTGGTTACCAAACACCCAAACCAAGGTTAGCCTGTTAGCCTCAGCTTGTTTGGGAACTCCAAGATGAATGGCATGTGCGGGCTTCATTCATCCTGCCCAGGTCACACTAGTCTTGCCCACCATCCACCTCTTTACCAATTTATGTGTTGGCTGGGAGTTAAGGGCCTATCTCACTGGGCTGCGAATGGTGGCGAGCTGATGGAGCCACGAAATTGCGACAAAATAGGCGAATATTGGCCAGGTCGCACCTGCAGTCACACTGACGGGGAACAGTGACACGATAGCGGATGGCTCATGCATGACGCTCGACACGCACACGGCATTTGCTCGTCATGTGTGGGACCTCTCAGCAATATTCGGGCCAAAAATGTGCCTGGATGTTGAGGGAATGCTGGGAGGCATTCACTGGATGCCGGCCGGCAGTTGCGGGAATCTCGAGCGACATTCGTGCACCATGAATGAACACGTGAATGACTG
This sequence comes from Chatrabus melanurus, assembly GCA_900302635.1. NCBI lineage: Eukaryota > Metazoa > Chordata > Actinopteri > Batrachoidiformes > Batrachoididae > Chatrabus > Chatrabus melanurus. Next base: position 344 of record OMMV01228726.1, on the reverse strand, counting down.
AATGAATGGATGAATGACACTGGGAATGTTGCCAGACACTTGCGTGAGTGTCCTGCAACACTCGGACATCATTTGTACGTGACTATTGAGACATCAGGGTCAGACACAGCATCAGAATTCCAGTTCTGAATGGGTCAAATCAATCGTGGCTGTGCCTTTTAATTACATAAATTAATAGCCCGCTGTTCAACTTACTAAAACACAGCTATTACTATGTGTGGTTCATAGTGAGTTTGGTTGCTTTATGCGTCTAAATTACTGTTTATTAATGTGTTGTTAATTGCGGTCGCTGTCGTGGTTCTGATAAACATCCGTGGGCGAGCCGCATGCTTAAATCCCCACAA
>OMMV01228725.1:0-12447 GCA_900302635.1 Chatrabus melanurus | reverse complement strand
TAAAGTTGTGAGGGTGAGAAAGCTCAGTCATCCGGGAGGGGCTCGGAGTAGAGCCGCTGCTCCTTCGCGTGGAAAGGAGCCAGTTGAGGTGGTTCAGGCATCTGGTTAGGATGCCACCAGGACGCCTCCCTAGGGAGGTGTTCCTGGCACGTCCAACTGGGAAGAGACCTAGCGGCAGACCCAGGACTAGGTGGAGAGATTATATCTCCTCACTGGCCTGGGAGCGCCTGGGGATCCCTCAGTCAGAGTTGGCCGAGGTTGCCGGGGAAAAGCAAGTCTGGGGCTCTTTGCTAAAGCTGCTACCCCCGCGACCCGATTCCGGATAAGCGGTTGAAGATGGATGGATGGATGGATTTTATTTTTTACTGTTTACTGCATCCACTGTATTTTATATTGTCGATGTTATTATTTTAATTTCAACCTTTTGTTGTTGTTGTTGTTGGTGGCCAGAGTGGGTGGTCACCCAACTGAGCTGGGTACACTCATGTTGAAATTGCTTTTGTGAAGCACCGTGGAGCGACAGGTGTTGTGATTTGGCGTTATACAAAAAAATAAAATTGAAATTGATTAAAAAAAACATAGTTTACATGGCCAATCAATATTTTTTGTTCATCTTTCCCAGCAGTCAGAGCAAGAGCAGCAATTTGAAGTTTTAATTTTGATAGTGTGTCATTTTCTGAATTATCTCCATCCTTCCACTGGTATTTCATCTGGACCAACTGCCTCTCCACTCTTCTTCCTCTTCATCGCTGTCCTCACTTCATTCTTATTGATTCATTGCACTTCCTGATTCTATCTCTGCATCATCCAACCTTTTCTCTCTATCATTTGTTGTGTTCATCAGCTCCACACAGTACTCCCTCCACCTTCTCAACACACTTTTCTCATTTGTCGGCAGATTTCCATCTGCAACCTTTTATCACCCTAACGTGCTGCACGTCCTTTCCAGCTCCGTCCCTGTGTATCAACAGAGGGACCGAGACTGAGTGCTGTTCTCCTTCCTTTGTGTTCAACTTCACGTACAGCTGGATATGTGCATTTTCGTTTCTCATCTTTATGTATATAATGAACATGCAAAACTTCAAAAAATAATAAAGTCAACAGTGTTAATCATACTGATTTTGAGTTTTCATAATCGCAAGAATGAGTCACACAGATGCAACAATTACGCAATGTCGCACACATCTGGTCATGCTCCATCTGAAATTTCCCTCCTTTTTTCTCTCTCGTGTTCATCTCTTCCTCCATTTGTTTTCATTCATTTCTCTATTGATAATTGTTCATCTCACCTCCAGTCCTGGTCAGAATTATTGGCACCAGCACTGCAGTGTTGTCACAAAAGAAAATTCCCTGTTCTTAATTCTTTTTAACTTTTTCTGTTCTCCTCTCTCATAAAACCTTTGCTCCTAATTTTCTAACTCACGTACAGTCGTGATTCAAACATCTAAAGAACAGTAAAATATCTATTATTTATAAATAAACATAAATATCAAAATGTGTCACCTTCGAAAATCGATCATTTCCTTCAGGTGATAAAACTGCATCATTTCTATTTGTCGGTCTCCTGTACTGGAAAATCTGATTAATTTAATCAGGATATTAAGATTGATTGATTTTATAATTGTGTCATGCACAACTAATGTGTCCAGCCAAACAGCCTTATAAGATACCATTATTGAAACATAACGTACCAGAAAGCAGAGTATCAGCTACATCTAATCAAACAGACCACCTTGATGCTTTTTCCAAGCCTTAGAGACAAAAGTAGCCAACTTGTGAACATTAAAATTAAACATCCATTCCATTCCATCATCGTCAGTGCACCAGAACATTTCTGGATTTTCAACAGTCATTTCATACACGGCAGATTTTCTTACTTCTCAACTTCTCCTCATTTACATAATTCAAACAACCTGTTATCCTCTGCAATGGTTTTAAATCTCCTACCTTCGAGGGATGGATTCCTGTTCTCAGCTGTGCTTTTAAAGACCTCTGATCCCTCCAACATATGGATCAGTGCCATAACTGAGCTTGATCTGAATGTGTGGTTGTAATTTTGGTTTCAATGAAATATCATTTAACTGTTTTTATTCTAATCTGGAAAATAACTTTATTTTGATTGTGGTCATGTTACAAGATAAGTTATTGCAGTACCTATATTATAACCCAGCTTCCTGAAAAATCGCACACGTCTCTGTAGGCCATGGGGAGTTGTGCAATTTAGCCCAAAGAAAAACTTTGTTATTGACCCTGTTCTCCGACATATTATGCAAAAGATTCCACAGTCTTATTATTTCACATTTTCATCTTATTGAACCAGGAATCCATCCCATATCAGTCTGAACAGCCAAAATAAGAGCAAACTCATGAATGCTGAAAAAAACAGCGTGCCGCTAGCTGTGTCAAGAATCTGCAATTTTACATTTTAGGAGAATGAATTATTATATATATATATATATATATATATAATAGATCATAAAAAAGGTTCGTGATTTATGTGATAAAATGTTTCAATGCAAGAATCTTTGTGATAAAAACGTTATGTGTTGTTACTGTAGGAATGAATGAACCAATGTTTTTTTATGTCATACATAAAACAACAGTATTCTGTTGCAGAATATGTATAAATTGTATAAATCATTCATCTACAAAATTAGAAGAGGGACAGTGAAAAATACCAAAGCTGTAAAAAACACATTTCTTGACTTCACTTGATTCAGTCAAGTGGAGTCAACAAATGTTTTTTGTTGACTCCACTTAACTTTTGTTGACTTTTTTTTTTTTTTTTTGTTATAAATATAATTGTTACAAACATGTATAAAAGACCAGGATTTTTCAGATGTTGACTGGGTTCACGGATGTGACCCATGCTAATACTAATGCTCGTCTCAAAAAGCAGCATCTGCACTTAAAATGCACGAATATGAAGCTGTAAGATTTAAAGCTTAACATAATATTTAAAGTATGTCTGTAGCTCTCATAGTGTTGTAAACGCATGAACGTTAGTAGAACTGACATAATTTAAGTAGTTTATGGTGCACGTTATCTGCAGTGAGCAATATTTAATGTTACATGCAGCGTAAGTGTCGGCATCCCTTTGATGTACAGCGCACGGTCGTTTTTGTGCTTAGCAGAATACTTATATGATAATAATATCCTGGCATTACACCTGCACAGACATCAAGTTTTTTTTAATGAAGTTATTGATTTGGCAATAGGTGATGAATGAAAAGATGTAAAATACAAAATCTCCAATTTGATTATTGTTGTAATAAGAATGTTTGGAGAATTCACAGTTGACTTTCTGTTAACGGAAAAAAAATCACACATTTTTGTTCATATTGTAAGGTGCCTGAACTCTTTGGTGGTCCTTACACACTTATACACTCACCCTGTGATGAACGTGGAGTCCTCTCTCATTCTGTACGCACGTGATGTGAGAGGGATTTAAACGCTGAAGTGCCAGACTGTGTGTTTGCGTTTCAGGGTAAACGCATCCTGTCTCTTTAATATCATAAAGAAGTGAAAGCAGATCATTTTCCCTAAATAATGTGACACCGGCTGTGACTGTGTGCATCTGCTTCCGCTCCACCATGAGTCTCAGTTCTCAGGAACAATCCACGTTTGATGAGCATGTGACACATCCGTCATGTTTTTAATGCAGCATGTGGTGAGCAGCACCTCACCGCTGTAGGTCATCAAACAAAGAAAAAAAGCGGTGCGTAGGAAAGGAGAGAGGGAGCATGGTAGAGAGACATATGAAAACAATGGGGCCTCTGTTCTTGTTCTGAGAGTGATAATGCACCCACAGGGGAACATGGGTGACATTTCAGCTGGCATGAAGAGGAACATGGCACCCAGCTTCACAGGGTCAGGGATGGGGTGTAATGGAATATGATTGGATGTGATGGAGGAAAATGGCAGTAATAGCAGCGGTGGCAGAGGCAGTGGAGGATGTGCTGTGCACTCACTAACCCAAATGACGTGAGAACAAGTGATGATAATACAGTTGAGCAGCCTGATGGATGAAAACGTGTAGAATCAGTGCGCTGACAAGAAATGTGACAAAATCAGATCCAGTTTAATATTGGTCAATATTAAACAACAGCAACACCAGTTCTGTCATTCCACCCAAGCAGAGGACTCCCCCTACAAATGAGGTAAAACATGATAACCTGCCAGGACAAAGTCAATTTGAAGTGAGAGAAGTGAGTACATTTGTCCTCACAGCTTTGAATATCTAATCTTGATTTTTGAAGTTTGATTCATGACATGTAAAATACAAAAATAGGATGTTCCTTCCCATTTCAATCCAAGGTCACTCATAATATATGTATTACAGGTTCAGGCACCACATGCACCACCGAAGAAGGTGCCAACCCATGTGTCCGCCCCTGACACCAATGCTCCACCACCTGCTTCAACAACCACCTTGCCTGCCACCAGCACTCTGCCTAGTGAGCCCACCACTGTGACCAGCAAGAGTACATCTTTGTGCCACAGTCAGCGTTCACCAGTCCAGCACCAAGAGGGCCAGTAAGCCCAGACCAGACAGCAGCTAGGACAGCCAGGACAGAGAAGCACACAAAGAGGCGCACCAAGCCGAAACCTTCCAATGACCTTACAAGGAAGAGGAAGACGAGCTGGTTGAGTGTATCAGGAGAGACGCATCTTCTATGACCAATCCATGCTGGAGTTCAAGAACAAACACAAGAACAATGGCCACCTCTCCAACATGGCCAGCAGCCACACAAATTCAAGCAAAATTGGAAATTTTACCCCTCTCGAAAGGTCACTCACAGCTGACATTGATAGTTCTTGTCCACCTCACCAGGCGTCATGACTCGCCAACTGGCAAAATCACGGAAGTGGCTGGATAATTCTCAATGGGTTATTGAAGTGTAACGTGCATTGTGAAATTCATGGCTGTGTATGTAGATAAACAATAAAATCCACCAGTGGAACGGGACACGTCGGTTTGTGCCTGTATGAGGGGTGTTTGGATCACCTGTACATATATCAAAAAAAAAAAGTTTAAAAAATTGGCTGCACAAATACCTTGAAGCCTGATAATAAAAAGTGATTGTAGAAATGAGTCCATCTGAGAACAAAGGGGAAAAAAAGTGCAGAAGCCTGGTTATTTTTATTTTTTTATTTTTTCAAGAGTGGCAGCTGTGGTGCTGGCATGTTTATTGAGTAGCCACGCCCATCTCTCATTTATATTGCACTTTCTTATCCCATACTTCTTAGATATCCTAACCCAACCCCCACCCGATCATCATTGCAAGTATTCTAAGTCTCAGTGGGTTATCATAGAAGCCTTCGAACAGTTGCACCACTGCAGCAGCGCTGACGACAAGCCTGTCACTGCAGCAAGACATAAACTAGAGTTATCCGTGGTACTGAAATGCAGCCAAAAAATCCCAAATGCATTTTCCACCACCCTCCTCATCAGTCAGGTGTCTCCTGGATTGAGCAACCAATCTAGCAGTGGGAAGGTGTCGTCTCCCACCATTTAGAAGGGGAATGGATGGTCTGTATCATCTGTAAGATCTTCTGCGGGGTGGAACTCCCATGACATCACTGTCAAAAGCAGCCTTGAGTGTCGAGTGGTTGAAGACAGTACAATCTCATGGGGATCTGTTTGTACCCACATCCACCCACAGGAAGTTACGGTTGGCATCAACTAAGCCCATCAGTGTGATTAAGAAGAAGTCCTTGTAGTTATCATACACAGTTCCACCATCTTTGGGGGGGCTTGATGGCAATATGCTGACATCTATGGTGCCAACAGTGTGAGGAAAGTTCTATTTTGTCCAGAACTTGTCACTGACTTCCCTCTAGCCGTCAGGTGTAGTGGACATGCTGACCAATTCCTTACCATATTCTACTATGATGGCATCACATATGTCTCGGAGGAACATAGAGATGGAGTTGTGAGGGACTCTGAAAGAGTAGCCCAGACTGTGGTTGTTGTCACCTCCACCCAGGAAGCACAGGGTCACTGCCTGTTTGAGAGCTGGCTCCAGAGCCTTTCAAGAGAGTCTGGCTGCAGACCTCACCTGGGAGTAAATCTCCTGGGTCAGTAAATCGCCTCTGACGGTAAGGAAATCGATACAGCAAAACTGCTTTACAAACTCCGAAGATGTTGATAAGTAAAGTACGGTATGTAAAACAACATCACAAAGGCTGATATGAGTCCTTAGTCTATGTAAAAACATCTATGTTAAAATAAAAATAATACATATTTCCATATTTGCATCAGATTGGCTGGCGTCATTTCCTTAAAGAGGATGAAAAAAAACAAACATAATTCCATGCGTCAGATTGGCGTCATTTCCTTACCATCAGAGGAGATTTTTACTGACACAGGAGATACTCCCAGGTGAGGTCTGCAGCCTTTCGGAACCTGGTATCTTGCTTTGTCAGCCTGGATACCAATCTGATCAGCAGTTCATGGAATATTTCAGGATCCATTCTCATATAGTATACAAAGTCTCCATGGGATTCTCTTTCACATTCTTTCATCAGATTTTCATTGTTCTCCTCCTCCTCCTTCTTCTTCTGTGATACATGACAATAGCCAGTGCATCTGCAAGATCCTCTTCTTCTTCAACAAGCACATTTTGAACTGCCTCGAGGTGACGTGGGTGTATCCGGAAAGTCATGATTTGATGTGATGTGGTGCTGTCACCTTCACAGCTGCAAGAGGAGTGGCATTGGGATCCAGGCTTGGCCAATATTAAAACCCTTGAGCTGATGGTTGCATGTGGACACCAACAGATTAGCAATGTTCTCCTATTTGTCACAGTCATTCGCCATATTATGACATACAGATTGCATGTAATTGCCAACTTGGCCCCTTCACTTGCACACCGATAGCACACGACTCGCTGTCAGGCTCCGTCTTATGGCCATTTTACTGCCATCTGACTGTGCATGGTAACAGAACGGGTCACACTCTTCAACACACCCATTTCAGGGATTCGTGGTTGCAATGTGATTGCAAGGTGATTGCACATGGTCACGTGAATTTGGGTTGCACCGTGGTCTCCAACTATTGTTTTTCCTGGTGTGACTGAGGCACTAGTGGGGAAATTAAGGCAGGACAATCACTATGGTGATAGTGTAGATTGTGTGATAGGGAGGAGATTTTTTCATATTGAGACTGTGTCTTATGCCTGTTAACGTACCCATAAAGCGTAGAAGTGGCCATACTGCACCAGCTGATTTTGCAACACATCATAAAATTTCAACTATATAAACCTTTGATGCATGTGGATTGGTCTTTAGATTTCTGTAAACCTAAACTGAGGCACCTGATTCATATTAAGATAAAATCATTGCCTTGTTCAAATGTTCAACTCATCTGCCAAATCTAGTAAGTGTCTTAGTCTAGGCTTTATTAATATATGGTCGCTGTCCTCTAAATCATTGCTGATTAATGACCTAATTTTGGAATACCATTTAGATATGATCAATTTATGTAAAACGTGGTTGAAGCCAAATGTTCACCTGCTTTTAAATAAAGCTTGCCCACCTGCATTCACATTTAATCATGTTGCCCGTGATACTAAACAAGGCGGCGGTGTTGCTTTAATTTATAAATCTGGGTTTAGTTTAACGGTTCACAAGGGTCCTAAATTTAATTCATTTGAATACTTAATTCGCTGCCCTTCTCAGGCTGCCAAGAGCAGTTGAGTTCAGAATGATGAATTTCAGTCATGATATAATGGCCTCCCAGCCTGTACTCCAAGTTCTTAGATGAATTTAGTGATTTCATGCATATAAGATCTTAGTTGTTGCCAATTTTAATATCCATGTTAATAAGTCTTCAGATCCTCTCAGCAAAGCCTTTATGGATATTGTGGAAATGTTAGGATGTTGTCATTGCATCCAGGGATTGACTCAATGTAGTGGTAATAGTTTGGATTTGGTCCTCGCACGTGGTATTGCCATTTCTGATATTGATATAGCCTCTTTTACGTCAGCAGTTTTGCATCACTCACTCATTAAGTTTGAAGTATGACTATCCTGTCCACTGAAATTGGACACCTGTTCGTCATCTCAGTGTCACATTAGTTCCTCACCTATAACTGAATTTAGTGTTAGATTACGTGACATTCTGGAGTCTCTTTCTGAATATGGTCAATCAGGAAATCAAGTGGATAGCTTGAATTTAGCGTTCACTAGTCCACTGGATTTGATTGCCCCACTTACTGTAAAATTTCGTCACCCTAAGTTGCAAAAGCCTTGGTTTAACGAACATCTACAAACACTGATGCAGGAGGCAGGCATTCTTACCACGAGGCTAAAACCCAAGGGTTCCAGCGTCTGGCACTAGAACGTCATTTGGCATTGGGGAATGAGGTTTACTTCACTGCACAGCACCTCCTGCTGGCTACCGTTACACTCACCCTCCTAAACCTCACCCCCACTCAGGTCACGGCACCAGCATAACCTGTGTTGTGTCCCTCACTGGCCTCAAACCCACAGTCTCCAACATGGGAGGCAGGCATTCTAACCATGAGGCTAAAACCCTTGAGCTCTAGCGTCTGTTGCTAGAACATCTAGCACCTCCTGTTGGTCAACGTTACAGCATGGTAATGTGTAATAGTAAGAACATGAAAGTGAATTGACCACAGCCATCAACAACAAAATAATATAAAATAATAATACAATCATAACATATGAAAGAAACAAAACAACTTAAATAACTGTGGTTTCTAAAATATTTAAATGACACTTTTCTTCCTCCCCATGGGTGGGGCTGGATGGAGATCAGGTGGATGAGTGGATTCAGTTTTCACAGCGGGACCTGAAACATGATTAGCAGAAGAAAACATAGCTGCTTTTATAAGTCATTATGACACGTAACAACCCATGGTTTGACACAAAAACACCTTACATGTAAGGTGTTTTTTGCAGGCAGCAATCACACACAGAAGAGAAAGGTGACGTCTACATGAAAGTGCACAGCACGCACAAAAGCGACAGTACAATTAAGGAGAGACCAAACAGTTTTTGCACTTGCCTTAATAAGTAGTGCAGCAGATGATGGGATGCGTGTAAGGTCCATCTTTCCGGCTGAAACAGCTACACGTTGGTCAGTGGAAGTCTTTACACAGTGGATGCCACCGGTGTTAATCATACCAGTCGCTGTCATTTATGCATTACGTCACTTCTGGCTGCTAATTCCACACAGGCGGTGTGTGCCAAATCCAATTCCTCTGCAGTAAGTCACTCACGCCTATGTTCATCCTCTGAATAGCAATGCACCAGGTTCAGGTGCATCTCACTGTTAAAGGGGAAGACATATGAAAGTCTGATTGGTTGATTTTGTGGCAAGTCTAAACATCACCCCTACATAATGTGGAGCACTAAACCAGCCCCTACGCACCCTGAAAAGCTTCCATCTGATCCTTGATTCACCTCACACTCGCTTCCTCTTCCTCACCTCCAAAGTCATCCTACAATCCACCATCCAATGCTGTCTATAGCTACACTCCCCCCTGCCTTACAGTCTATAATTTTTTTTAAGTATGCATCTCCTACATAGAATGTAGTCGACCTGTGTGCACCTTCCTCCACTCTTATACATCACCATTTGCTCCTCCTTCTTAAAATGTGGCTGAAATTTGACAAAATGTATGGTGGACACCCTGGCTCTTTCTACACTCTTCATTTATCCAGGCTTGGGGCTGACACTCAGAATGTACTGGCTGTCCACCACATATGGCTGAGATAATGCAAAAAAAAAAAATGTATAAAATAAAAAAATCTGAAATCTGCTTTGACTTCTATTTCATTTGCAGACAGGATGAACCCAAGATATTCATATTTTGTGTGGTGAACATCATTTCATTTGTAATATATTTCTATTCCTGCATGTAAGGAGGCCTACAACAAATTCCAAGACGGGGCAATTTAGGACTAGCAATGAGGTAAACATAAAAAAAATAAATAAATAAATAAAAAAATAATAATCATAATTTGGTACAAAAACAGTATCCACAAAAGGCTGAGTCTTTGAGGAGCAAAGATGGTCTCCAGTTTGTCAACAAATGCATGAGAAAATTATTGAAATGTTTAAAAACAATGTTCCTCAAACAATGATTGGAAAGGATTTGTATATTTATCCCTCTATAGTGCATTTTATCATTAAATGATTCATGGAATCCAAAGGAAATTCTAGTGTGTAAAGGGCAAGGACACAGGCCTAAGCTGAACACCCGTGATCTCCAATCCCTCAGACGGCACTGCATCAAGAACCATCATTCATCAAGAGCTGATATAACCACACAGACAAGGGATTACTTTGGGAAACCATTGTCAAGCACTACAATATGGAGTTATATTCACAAATGCCACTTAAAACTTTACTGTGCAAAAAGCAGCTTTTTGTTAAACTTGTCCAGAAGCAGTGTCTGGGGTGGACCATCACACATTTGAAAAGTGTATTGTCATCAGACGAATCAGTATTCCAGATCGTTTTTGGAAGAAATGGACACCGTGTGCTCCAGACCAAAGACAAAAAGGACCATCAAGACTCTTTCCAGCAACAGCTCCAAAAACCAGGGTCTGTCATGATATGGGGTTGTGTCAGTGCCCTTGACCAAAGGAATTTACACTTCTGTGATGGCAGCATTAATGCAGAAAAGTACATTGAGATTTTAGAGCAACATATTGCTGCCTTCAAGATGACATATTTTCCAGGGACGTCCATGCATTTTTCAACAAGACAATGCAAAACCACATTCTGCACACATTACAAAGGCATGGCTGTGGAAGAAGAGGTTACCGATACTAGACGGGCCTGCCTGCAGTCCTGATCTGTCCCCCATAGAGTATGTGTGGAGAATTTTGAACCAAACAAAAAAAATGCAACAACGATGACCCCATACCGTTGCACACCTTAAGACGTGTTTGCAGGAAGAATGGGACAAAATAACACCGAAACACTTCATCACTTGGTGGATGAAGTGTTTCGGTGGATTCTCATGGATGTACTGTATATTAACAAATGAAATGAAGTTGACCACACAAAACATGAAATATCTTGGGTTCATATTGTTTGCAATGAACCAGAATTCAAAGTAAATGTAAGAATCACTGCATTTTTTTAAATTTGCATTTTCCATGGACAGCACGGGGGCTTAGTGGTTAGCACTGTTGCCTCACAGCGAGAAGGTTCAAAAACTGGCTCTGCAGAATAACAATTAGCAAGGAACACTTGTCCAAAACAGTTGCACTAAATGTCCTCAGAGTGAACGTCGGGTCACCAAACAGGCATTGCAATGCTTTGAACAAGTTAAAAAAAAATCAGATCCTGGATCTGGCCTTTTATGTGAAGCCACATCCAACAAATGAAAAAAACAAGGTCTTGTTAAAAACAACAATGATGAAATATAAGTTTATTGCATGAAAAGGCAGAAAAGCTTTACAGATTCTGTTACCCTAAAATGAGTCTGATTCAAACTGTTTCTCCTCATGTTCAAAGTACTGACAAAGATGATTACTGTGATGAGGATGAAGCAAATGATGAAGATTATGATCATGTAAATGGCAGTTATGCTCACTGAGGCCATGAAGTCAGATTGACAGGATCATTGTATGGATGGCACAGCAGTTTAAGGAGTGCCTTAATGATTATGAGCTCATATTGCCTGCAGACGATGATGATCGAGATGATGATGATGATGATGATGATGTTGATGATGATGATGAGGACAAGCATAAGATGATGATGACAATGATGATGATGACGATGTTAATGACGAGTTAGATGATGACAAGTGAGTTGATGATGATGATGACGAGCGAGATGATGATGAGGATGACGAGTGATATGATGATGAGCGAGATGATGATGATGATGATGACAAGCGATATGATGACAATGATGATGATGATGACGAGCGAGATGATGATGAGCGAGATGATGATGATGACGATGATGACGATGATGACGACGAGCGAGATGATAACGATGATGATGAGCAAGATGATGATGATGATGATGACAAGCGATATGATGACAATGATGATGATGACGATGTTAATGACGAGTTAGATGATGACAAGTGAGTTGATGATGATGATGACGAGCGAGATGATGATGAGGATGACGAGTGATATGATGATGAGCGAGATGATGATGATGATTATGACAAGCGAGATGATGATGATGACGATGATAATGATGACGATGATGAGCAAGATGATGATAATGACGAGGGAGATCATGATGATGACGATGACGATGATTATGATGAGTGAGATGGTGGTGATGACAATGATGATGATGACGATAATGATGATGAGCAAGATGATGATGACGAGCGAAATGATAACGATAACGATGAGCGAGATAATGATGACAACAATAATGATGATGGTGATAAACGAGATGATAATGATGATTATGATGATGATGATGATGATGAG
>OMMV01228530.1:0-10182 GCA_900302635.1 Chatrabus melanurus | reverse complement strand
AAGCACCAGCTACTGGTTGATAGAGCAGTACACCAGGACTCCAAGACCAGGCAGACCAACCTGAGCACAGCCTGGATTGACTACAAGAAAGCCTATGACTCAATTCCCCACACATGGATACTGGAGTGCTTGGCATTATACAAGGCTAACAGTGCACTGATAACCTTCATCAGGAACTCAATGAGATTGTGGAAGACAACACTGGAGGTCACTTTCAAGGCAAATGACACAAGTCACCATCAAGTGCGGAATATACCAAGGTGATGTAACGTCCCCACTGCTGTTCTGCACAGGCCTCAACCCCCTCAGCCAGCTCATCACAAAGAGCGGATACGGATATTGATTCAGGAGTTGAGTAACCATCAGCCACCTCCTCTACATGGATGACATCAAGCTGTACGCTAGCAGTAAGTGAGACATTGACTCACTGATCCACCTCACCAGGATCTACAGCAAGGATATAGGGATGTCATTCGGACTGGACAAGCTGAATGGTGGCAAAGAGAGCAAAGGTGATCCGGACTGAAGGGGTGGAGTTGCCAGAAGGCAGGATAGTGGACATACAGGACAGCTACAAGTACCTGGGTATCCCACAGGCCACTGGGAACCATAATGAAGATCGAAGAAAATCAGCCACAACCAAATACCTCCAGAAGGTAAGACAGGTGCTAAGCAATCAGATACCCCGGTGGAATAATTAGTTGGCCACAGGAGAAGAAAGATGCCACTGATGTCAAAACACAGAAGCTCCTGACAATGCACGAAGGTTTCCACCTGAAGTCCAGCACCCTGAGGCTCTATGAGCAATGGAAAATGGGAGGGTGAGGGTTAGTGAGTGTCAGAGCCACAATCCAGGATGAAACCAGGCATATCCTTGAATACATCAGGAAGATGGCCCCTCAAGATAAGCTGCTACAAGAGTGCCTCAGGCAGCTGAAGACAGATGGTGATAAGGAACAGGACGAGGAACTATTGTGGAAGACCAAGCCCATCCAAGGGTTGCACCATCGACAGATAGAGGAAGTGGCTGACATCAAGAAATCCCACCAGTGGCAAGAAAAGGCCGGCCTAAAGGAGAGCACAGAGGCTCTGATCATGGCAGCACAAGAACAGGCCCTAAGCACCAGATCCATAGAGGCAGGAGTCTACCACAGCCAACAGGACCCAAGTTGCAGGCTGTGCAAATGTGTTCCGGAGACAGTCCAGCACATAGCAGCAGGATGTAAGATGGGACAGCGTACACTGAGAGGCGCAACCAAGTGGCTGGTATAGTGTATAGGAACATCTGTGCCGCATATGGATTAGAAATCCCCAAGTCCCGATGGGAGACACCTCCGAAGGTGGTTGAGAACAACAGGGCTAAGATCCTGTGGGACTTCAAATTCCAGACAAACAAGCAGCTGCTGGCCAACCAACCAGCCATAATGGTGGTTGACAAGGAGCAGAATTCCGCAGTTGCAATAGATGTAGCAATCCCAGTCGAAAGCAACAACAGAAAGAAGGAGCATGAGAAAATCGAGAAGCACCAAGGGCAGAAGGAACAACTGGAGCAGATGTGGAAGATAAAGTCCAAAGTGGTCCCAGTGGTAATAGGAGCATTAGGAACTGTAACCCCCAAACTGTGGCTCCAGCAGATTCCAGGCACAATATCAGAGGTCTCTGTCCAGAAGAGTGCAGTCCTAGGAACAGCTAAGATACTGTGCAGAACCCTCAAACTTCCAGGCCTCTGGTGGAGGACCCAAGCTTGAGGAACCCACATACCAGGGAGACCGGTTCTAAAAATTAGTGACGCTACCTTGAGAAACGGCTCCGTAGTATTTCAAACTCTGTTTTGAACATTTTACTGGAGTCCGTATAAACAGGAAGCATTCATGAGCTGTGCCAAACTGGGCCTCAATAGATCACCAACAAATTCAAAACAAATGCTTCAAAATGTTCCAGTTGATTTGGTGCTTTTGAATTTCGTATTTAAAGGCTGCAGTCGGTGCAGGGTCTGTACGTGCTAATGCACAGATATTGCTTGTTTACATTTATATATTTATTTTATTTTTTTAAACCTACAGTTTGTCCTAATAACCCATCATATCATCTCAACTGCAGCAGTTTATTCAAACCTTTAGCATCTATATGAACACCAAAGTTCATGAACACAATATAACAATACAAGTAATTACAATATATATACATACATATATATATATATACATACATACACACACACACACTTGCTAAATGTTATGAATTAATCATTTACGACAGGTGTGTTCCTAGCCAAAGTACATAGTTAAACCCCTTCTTAAGGAATCTGGATTGTATCCTGGGATTATATGGCAGTCTCTAATCTGGCACTCCTATAAAAAATATTGGAGAAAGTGGTGTCAAACCAACTCCTAAAATATTTGTTGGCGAATAAGCTTTTTTAGCCTTTGCAGTCAGTATTTAATCACTGATAGTGAGTGACATTTCTTACTGGTTAATTTGTTTCTATTTTTGATCTGTTTTTACTTCAGTATATCTGATGTTGTGCAGCAATGTGTATGTACCGTCTGTTGTTGAAGTGCTATATAAATTTAAAAAATCATCAGTATTCTATAAAACAGCAATAGAAAATATTTTCTTTATGTGGTTAACTGAGCACATGGGTTCAGTAAACCAGAGTGTGTAAAGCTGTATTTTCATGTATCACACAGAACCAGGGAAGTATTTTAATTTAGCCAAAGTAGTCTCATCATATATTAGTAAAGACAAGAATGATTAATCACCCTGATATTACACACACACACATAAAGGTACTCTCAGATCACCAGGTTTCTCATAATGGTAACCTGCACTGGGGCACATTATGAGTAGGAGCAGTCTTCCATTTCCCTCAGGCAGAGTGTATGACAGCTATTACAAAGATTACTTTGCCGCAAAGCCAAACTGCATGAAACAGACTTTATATTAGGATGCACGGAATATAGCTATCAAAAGCAACCTGAAACACATTTGTTTGCACGGGGTGTGAAATGCACTACGCTGTGGCCAAGGGACAAAATGCACTTTGAACAGAACTCAAGTCTTGCCTGCAGACTATACATCACAGACAGAGATAAATGGAGCATGGATAATAGTGCGGGGCTTTGACTGATCACAACAGTCCACCGACTCTGGATAATTATGCTCTGTAATGACTGACTACAACATTCATATCTGAGCCATTTCTGTTCAGGCAACTCTAAACCACCACTGTAGCAACGTTTCCACTGCAGAATACGAAACAACAATGCAACTTAAAAACAAGGGGCAGCTATAATGATCAGACATTCATAGCTGTCATATGCAAACTTTGCCACAAACTAAGCTTCTGATACGGTTTCACAGAAATTCTATTTTCATCTTAGTTCTTTTCACGCACTCCCTACCGAAGTCATCCTGCAAGCTGGAAGCACCAACTGTTGAGGCCTTGTCCTGAGAACCCTCCAGGTGTGTGCTTCCATTCCTGGCCAGCAGGGAAACACTTGCACTCAGTACAGTCACCTGGGATGGGGTCCTGGATAGCTGACTTTTCACCTGGGAAGTAGAAGGCTGGGAGGCCTGGCTGAGAGCCTCCTGAAGACTGTTGGGGAAGAAGGGAGAAGGGGAGGAAATGAGAAGTGCCGGTGGGGAATAGTGTAGCCATACAATATCACCACGATGGAGGGTAATAAGACAAGTAATTTCACAATAGTGGAATCTTGGGTAAAGTGATGTGCACTCTGGTTACCATAATGGAGGCTCACAGCTCCAGGGCAAATACTGCTGCAAACAACAGTTTCTGAATTTATGGCTTCACAAACTTCATGGACTGACGTCAGCAGACATTACGGCTGCCTGCGTCATTTCTTCCTCCATGTCTCTGGTTTGTTTTGTTTCTAGGCAGCTAATGATCATCAAGTTGATATAAACACTTTTTCCACATTAACTACATCTTGTAGCCGTCTGGAGTTGAGGGTAGGGTCTGATCACAAGGAATTTTACTGCGTGAGAGAGACCAAAAATAACCAACAATCTGAGTCACGTGACCCTGAATATGTCATAACATATTTTCTTCAGGTGTCTTTAAAAAAATAAAAAAATTAAAAATGGATCCACATTTAACTGCAGTCAACCTCCATGATGGCACCAGCCATGAATGTTTATAAAACTTTCATGAGGTTTTTAAGAATTTTCTTCGACATATATAAAATACAGAATAGTCCTAAAGATTCAGATGGGACTTTGGGCTGTGTGTTCTTATAAAGATTACAACCCTTTTAGTCTGATTGTGGAAACACCTGATGTGCAGGCCGGGTACATTCTAAAGTGCATGTTTATCCTATCGAATGAACACAAAGCTGAGGAGCTCATTCAGGTGTGCTCGGCCAATCAAGAGCCAACAGACACCTGAATGCTTTTGGCAGAGCAGGGAGAGATAGGGAACGTGCGGGTTAACGGGTCTTTGAGAACCAGGGTTGGGAAGCACTGCTGTAGGTGAATAGTGGTTGGAGATTAATCACCAGAGTTACACAGATCTTACATGGGCTTGGTGTCCACTGTTGACCCGTGGCAAAGGACAAGTGGACCACAAGCATTCAACGTTAAACATTTATTTATTTTTGTAGTGTAAACGGCATTTAAGTTGCCCCACACATCTGGCTCTTACACCTCTGAGGGGTTTGCTCAGGTGGCAGAAAATGAATTGCTGTCAGGTGAAAACCTGTGATGCTTCGATGACGACGTGGTCTGCGCTAAGGCCACAGCCTCAGACATGACAGCTCAGTTCAAGGATTCTGAATTTTGCCAAGTAAGTGTCATTTGGGATCGCGAGTACTAAAACATAATTGTGTCCAAAAAGGACTTTTATTCAAGGTTAGCCTCACATCACTTTAGTTAAATAGATCGACTGATGAAAATACTGGAGGAAGCTATTTCAACACACTACTAAAAAAACAAACAAACAAACAAAAAAAACAAAACACTAATAGCCTAAAGATATCGATGTGCAGCTGGAGTCTGCATTAAGGAAAACAAAAACAACATATTCGTGTTACCAAAAACAGCTGACTTAAATCTTTGATTTTTACAATGATCAATATCATTTTTAGTCTTCTTCTCTGAAAGGTCGCTCAAATGTGCAAAGTGATATGATACGGCAGGAAGTCAGTATTATTGAACGATTCGTGCAGTTCTGAGAGGAGATAGAATGTCAGCCAAGTATATAAGTTAGGCCCTGTGCCTTTCCTTTATAGGAGCTCAACTGAAATTAAATTATAGAGTTATATGCAACAACGGGACAAAAAGGTTGAAGTCTTAAGAAAAGGTGGCGGAAAACATCCCATGCAGAGAGGAATCAATCGTCCAATGATTACATGTTGTCTCGGAATGCCCCAGCATGCAAAGCAAAAGACGCAAAGTGGCGCCAGTAATGCGAAAGTAACAGTGTGGGGCAGGAAAGAGTGCCGCCTGGTAACATGCTCATACCAGGCAACACAACCAAGCCTCAAAGAAAAGACTTCCCACTCCATGCACGGCGTACCTGAGAGGAGATCCAATGAGAGAAGTGGGTGGGGTGGGGTTACTTCCTGCGTTGTGTCGCCGCCGCACTGCTTGTCGGCGAAATGTGCTACGCTCTCGCCGAAATACAACAGTCTCCTCACTTCCTGGGGCTGTCATGGCGAGAGACATGTGGGCCAGTCAAAGGAGTTGCTCTTTTTTTTTTCTTTTTTTAAAAAAAATCATCATACTGACTGAGCCCCAATAAAGCAATTTTTTCATGTAATACACAGAGTATCAGAAGATTAACAGCCAGTTTTCAAAAACAAAAACAGCATCATGTTACCTGAACTTCGGTCTGCTAACAAGAACAATGAACTTCCACACATTGATTTTCACTACAGTTCAAGATTTGCTACAGGAAGTAATTTTAATGACATCACCATTAGCCCACCTTTGAAAACTACTGAGATTAAATATGTAAGCAGTAAACAAAAGACGTGTTCTAACTAGGTACCTTGCAATCATTTCTTAGTTTAGCCTTGGGGATAAAATCATTGAAATGTTTGTCTGTAAAATTGCTAAAATGTAGCATTACAGTGGAAGACAAAGAAGAGGTCAGAAAACTCTCTGTGCAATGTCAGCGTCACCAAAACCTAACTAAAGTTAGGTGACAAGAGCTAACATCAGCTCCCACTGGTGCTCACAAATACGACAGAGGAAGCAAAGCCAGTGAGTGTACTAAACTAAGCAGGGGTGTATTTAGTTAACTGACCTCTAAAAAAAATGTCATAACGGTTTAAAAAACAAAAAAATCCCCAGAGCCCAAGATATCGCTACCTTACTTACTTTGTTTGACCAAAAGTTGACAGCAATATGAAATTGTCCCAAGTAAATCTCAACATTTTAAAAGCTGCAAATAGAAAAAAAATGTAAATTTTCCCCCTGATAAATTATGTCAACGATGTATTTATTCATTAAAAAATTTTGAAGGTAGGTCTCTTGTTAACATTTTCATTTATTATGTAAAATCGAATGTAGTATTTTTAGGCAACCATGGCTCAGGCAGTTGAATGGACTGTCCGTTAGCCAAAAGGTCAACAGTTTTTATCCCTGCATACTGCCGTGCAGAACCCCAAATTGTTTCTGGTATGCAGGTCAGCACTTTGCGTGAAGTTCCTAGCATCGGATTGCAAGTCATCTTCGATAAAAGCATCTACCAAAATGCTTAAATATAAATATCTTAAGTGAAAAGTCACACAGGATGAGTTTAATAAAGTAACTCCATAGCATAACAGTTACTTGAGGGGTGGTGCATTTCCCAAAGCCAACGACTTCCCACCAATAACCAAATACGTCAAGCAAAGTCAAAAATGTTTAACAATCAGCCAATGCTATGTCTGCCAACACATGAGCACAAGTCAAGGCCTTTCCTGCCTCGATCGGTTTCAGATGCTGTACACACTGGAGACCAAAAAACAGTTGATGCCAACAACATGAAAATGTCCAAACACAGAAGCTTACAGGAATCCAGGCAAAATGCAAGCTATCAACAGGCAAGTTTAAAAAAAATGTGGGAGAAGGAAATTATGTTCAACTGACTAGATAATAAAAAAAAGAACAGGTAGCTAAATGGGATAAGGAGTTGGACTACAAACATGCAGACCTGGGTTCGATTCCCGGTCATGCTACCTCTTTGTGTTTTTGGACACGACACTTCATCTGCATTGGCCCAGTCCACCCAGTTGTAAATGGGTACCAGCCTTGGCTGGTGAAGTAACCTGCAGTGGACTGGCATCCCATTCAGGGAGTCATAAACTGTCATCGGCTTCATGCTACAGATTCCAGGGATACGCACCAGGATTGATGGGTCTCAGGGCTGATATAGGACTTGCTTTGACTTCTTAATAAGAGAGCTGCTGTTTGCTAACCTCAGCACAAAGCACACACTGTGCCATCCTGTTAATAGTCATCTACACAAGGAACACTATGCTTGAGTCAGGATTGTCACGCCATGGTAACTCACCATGGCTACATGGAACAACCAAGACAGTATCTCTTATGCAGCCACACACATACAAAGACAACAATGGTTTAATCCTCAGGTCTGGGCTAAACTTTTTTTCCAATGATACAATTATATCCTTGCTAACAAACAGGCACCTTGTAAGATGGCAAGTTCTCAGTTTTGAGTTAAGCTGTGTCAACTTCATGTAGATCTACAAAGGTAGTGGATTCCCCTAATAAGTTTTATACACAACCAAGATTCTTAGTCATCACGTAATCCAGCTGCAAAAACTAAAAAAAAAATCAAAATTTAAAAAATGTATAATAATGAACAGTCTGGAATCACATACAGTTCTGCTGATAATGCAGAAAGCAGCGTAAACAGTACTTTAAAATATTTAGCGACAGTTAGTTACAGGGACGGTTAAACATTAATCCTTGATGAACAAACTGTAAAGGCTGCAACAAGTTACTATATTTTTCATTATTATCTAAAAGTTTGCTATAAAGTAAACTTTTACATATCGCTTACCTGAAAAACCTCCATCTTCACTTTTAATTAATCAGTTGATGACTTTTACAATTAAATGACCAGTCATTTAGTCTATAAACCCATAGTCAGAAATACAGATACATCACATGATATAAACAGATAAAATAGACGCATAGATAAGATACAGTCCTGGTCAGAATGATTGGTACCCCTGAATTTTATGTACACATTTTAAAATATGGTCAGTAATAAAGGCAAACAAACCGATTTGGTTAAAATCAAAATATTTTTAAAAATGCTTCAAGTTATTTGGAAACAACAACAAAACAAACTGCTTTCATAAAGTGAAACAAAAAAATACTGACATAAAATGTCTGCTGGACACAGTTATTGGTACCCTTTGATGAATTTTCTATAAATCATCAGTCTTACAGACAGTTTTCTTGAGGCAAGTCAGGGGATGGATACGTGAACATTTCCAAGTCACTGAATATTTCTGGGACTTCATTTATATCAATCTTTAACAAATACAAAGAGTATGGCACTGCATGGAAAATCTGTCTGGAGGAGGCAGTTCTCAAAAACCGAGTGACTGTGCAAGAAGGGGACTAGTGAGGGAAGCCATCAAGACTGTAGAGGTGGAAAGAAACCATCATGATTTCTACATATTACTTATTTTGTCCAACTAATTAAAGACAATTAAAGACATTTTACCATTGGTCTCAAGCCATTCTAAATATCTTAAAATGAGAATATATTTGGTTTAAATCATTTTAGTCATATTGTAAGTAGTTTAAAAATGCTATAAACTAGTCCATCTAATCGGCAAACATTTATTATATACAACCTGGTTTATTCTTGTTAAAAACAAAAGAAAAAGTTAACATTAAAACCAGTTGACCTCAAAGTTTTTAAAAAAAGGAGCAAATCCTTGCATTTGAGGTTTTTTGCCTTGGGAAATATCTTAACCAATGAATCAATGAAGAAAATAGTTGACAATTATTTTTCTTATGACTGCTGATTAATAATTAACCGTTTAACCTCCAACAGAATCCAGAGTGCAGGGCCTCCTGCTGTCCATTTGGGTGGCCTAAGTATAATTGCCATGTGGTCTGGCGTTCTGTCCGGGGGAGTCACAGACTCCCATCCTCTTCACGCTACAGTATTTGGGGATAAGACCTGAGGGCCAATATAGGATTTACTTCTACCTCTTCTTAACATTATAAAATATTTAGTTTTCTACCATTAGCTAAGGCACAGCTAACTTTAGATAGCTTTAACTTTAACCTCCTAACTGAGCGAAGTACCTTTTTCACTATCCTACAATTGGATTAGCTGTCTGATAAATGAAGAGCTGTGCAAATCAAGAAACGTGAGAGGAATTATAAACTGGATTATCATAAGTTTGACAGCATGGCTATTGCCTTCAATGGAGCAGATAGGCTAAAATTGTCCATGTATAATTCATTAGCGGCTAGCAACCTAGCTAACTGCCACCAGAGTTAACATAACTGATTATAAAGCGGTCATTTGCCGGACGGGATGAGCCAGGGTTCTGCACAGGAAGAAGGGAATTGTGGGTGGGGAAGCAGCCCGGAAATTTTGGGCTTTTTAGATGTAAAATGGTGCACTTTAATGATGTTTCATCAACAATAAAAAGACATTCATTGATAGGCTTTTTAGTAAAATGAGCAAAATGTGTCAGTACTAATGGTTTTATAAAATACATGTAACTCTAGCCAGGGTAAACCCCGCCCCTTCTTCCGGCGAATTTGATTTCGCCCTGCAGAAGGGTCTGGACACCCTGGGATCCAAAATCTCTGGATCCAATCAGAAACTGGCTATATGCACCTGGCGCGCTATTGATGGGTTTAACCAAACCACGATGACGTTAGAAAAGCGACGGCAACAGGGTTGCCAGATTGGGCGGTTTCCCCCAACAAGGCAAAACAATTTTGGGCGGTTTTTTGTGCACTCGCGGTTTTTGACGAGGTTTTGGGCTGGAAAACCTTGCTGGCATCTGGCAACACTGGACGGCAAGCAGCGTTTGTGAGTACTCACGTTACTGGTTTGGAAATACAGTTGTGTTAGACTGTTGTGTAAAATTATATTGTGCTACGATATTTCTCAAAAATCGCGAGATGCTTTTACTGCTTTTGGAACCGGTCGCTGGCGACAATAACACGTTT
>OMMV01228518.1:9803-20552 GCA_900302635.1 Chatrabus melanurus | reverse complement strand
CTGTTAATCTGATAAAATTCATAAAATCATTTTCTGCTAGTAATGGTAATTTTTTGACATTGAGCAAACATTCATTCATTCATTTTCTATACCTGCTTACTCCAATGAAGGGTCACGGGGGGTGCTGGAACCTATCCCAGTGGTCATTGGGCAAGAGGCGGGGTACACCCTGGACAGGCCCCCAGTCGATCGCAGGGCCACATATAGACAGACAAACGCATTCACACTCTCACTCACACCTACGGTCAATTTAGAGTCACCAATTCACCTAACCTGCATGTCTTTGGAAGTGGGAGGAAGCCGTAACACCTGGAGGGAACCCACACAAACACGGGGAGAACATGCAAACTCCACACAGAAAGGACCAGGTTGGAAGCGAACCTGGGACCTTCGAGCTGTGAGGCAACAGTGCTATAACCACTAAGCCACCGTGCCAATTAAAGGACGCTAAATGGACTATGAGTATTTGATAACTTTAACAAAATGTTGAAATTTATTATGTGTATTTATGTGATTCAGCCAGCAAGAAATATCAGAATATTTCTTCAGCTGCCTGTTATAACTGGGCTTCTTTATTTGTGTAGACGAGGACCTGCAGAATGAAGAAGAGCTGGATAAGGAGCTGCTGTGGAACCTCCAGTTGCTCTCTGAGGTGAGAGGAGAAATTCCCATTTAAAAAAAAAAAAAGTCCAACCATCACCAGCTGTACGTTCAAACTTTGGCAGTAAGCTGTGCTCCTCCTGGTATGTTATTTTTGGTTTAATTGGTGCCCTACAATCACATCGAAGTTCAACATTAATGAAAAAATTGTTGATCATGCTGCTTTCAGATGTATGGCCTTCATTGTCTTATTCATTTGTTGTTATTTGTAGTATGGCCATAGCAGATGGTCACGCCTCCAAGTCTGGTCTGCTTGAGGTTTTTCCTGAATGTTTTTCGGGCTCAGAAATGATCGTGCTGAGCTTTTTTGGAAACTGGAATATATTCTTACATGTTTATCAGGTAACAACTAACTGTAACCTGGTTAGTGATTTCATTCATTCGTTTAATGTTGGAGTTGTAATGTTAGCCTCACATTCACAACACGTTAGCCACAGTAGCAGTTCCTTCCAGCCCTTCTCATTTTTATCAACCAAATGAAGGAAATTTGCATTTTCAGATCCTAATATGACTGCAACATTAATCTAATACTGTACACACTGAAGGCATGTTGTTGAAAATGAGGATAAAACAGAAGAAAATACAATGGTTTCAGGTTTGTGTTCTCACTAAAAATGCTAATTTATTCATGAAATGATTTCAACATGTTACAATAATTTCTTTAGTTGTATATATTAGTCTTTCTCATTAAATTGTGAGCCAGCACTCTTAGAATGATCTTAGAGTTAATGCATCAGCTCAGTTATGACCCTCGGGGTCAATGTGCAAGTATTTCTCATCACCATGGTGTCAGTCAACCTCAGTTACTCTTCATATGTTTGAAAGAAGGGTTTATTATGTCCCTCGTCCAAATTAATTTATTTTACAGATTTTATTGAGTCAAGCAAAGTTCCCTTGACCAAAAGTACTCAGAAAGAATAGCGACGCCACACCCATATTTCAAAACATCAGGCATGTTACATGGGCTTTTAAACAGTCAAGATTCATTCATTCATTCATTTTCTGAACCCGCTTACTCCAATTAAGGGTCACAGGGGGTCGGTGCCTATCCCAGCAATCATTGGGCGAGAAGCAGGGTACACCCTGGACAGGCCGCCAGTCCATCACAGAGCCACATATAGACAGACAAACACATTCACACTCTCACTCATACTTACGGTCAATTCAGAGTTACCAGTTCACCTAACCTACATGTCTTTGGAAGTGGGAGGAAGCCGGAGCACCCGGAGGGAACCCACGCAAACACGGGGAGAACATGAAAACTCCACACAGAAAGGACCAGGTCGGAAGTAAACCTGGGACCTTCTCACTGTGAGGCAACAGTGCTAACCACTGAGCCACCGTGCTGCCCTACAGTGAAGATTACCAACAATAAAATATCTGAATTCATGTCCATTAAATTGGACATTTTCTCATATATTAGCATTCGGTGTTTTGTCATTACCCATAATGCAATGTATCGCTACGCAACAGTGTATGCATGCGAAACCGCTGGAAGAGTTCCGGATTGAGTTTCTCTCTATGTGGATTCACATTTTCAACACTAATATTTCTGATCCTTCAGGAATACGGCTATCCTAAGATCGCCAAAGCTTCAGGGTCTGTCAGCAAAGCGAATTACAAATGTAAATAACTTTTGTTCACTGCATTTTTGCTCAAATACTCGAGGAAGAACAGAAATAACTCTGAGTAAAGAGCAAAGCGCCAAACCAGAACTCTTCCAATGATTTTGTGCGCATGCACTGTCGCATAGCAATATGTTGCATTATGGGTAATGACAAAAGACCGAATGGGGCTGGAAATTTGACCTTGACCTCTGAACTTGATCATTGACCGATCCCAACCAAAATCAAATTTCTTCTTTCCATCCAGTGGCTAAATTTACCTGCCAAGTATGATCATAATTGAATTCAGTGTTCTAAAGATATACTAACATACAAACATATAGAGACCGAGGTGATCAGAAGAGCGTATGTCTCGGGTGGCTTCACTGATGATCTGGTTTAAGATTTTAACTTCAAGTACTCATAATGTCTAAATCAAGTGAAACTGTGTTCAAAATGGCACATTTTCACTTCTTTTTACAAGTGAAAATGTGTGTTGTGAGACAAACCGATGACCGGGTGTCATTTATTTCAGCGTGCACCCTGCACTGTCATAAATGGCAGGGAGCAACATTGTTAACTAGAACATAGCGATGCCCTCTCTGTTCTGCTTTATTACTCCAGGGAGCCTAATGCGTGTGAGAATGAGCCAGATGCTGTGATTTACTGGAGATGCTCAGTATTTAAGACACGGGTCTCTGCTGAATCGTGTGTACGTGTCTCTGTGCGTGTGCTTCTGTGTGTGTGTGTGTGTGTTGTTTTTTAGGTAACCCGTGTGGATGGCGAACAGCTGTTGAAATACCAAGGGGACTTAGAGCGCATCCTGTGTGTGTGTGTGCGTCTGCGCTGTAAAAGGGCGTACACACTCGCCTGCAGTCTGCTGGAACACACACTCCGTTCGCTGTCGCTCATCTATCCCACCGAGTACCGCAGCACCCCTGGAGGCTTTGATACTGACCTCCCCATACGGGTAAACACACACATTCACAAACTGCGGTGCTGCTTTGTGGTTAAAAAAGAGGTCCAATACAGAAAAGGTTCTCCAAGGTGATCAGATCTAATGAAGTACTCGCAGATGTACAATATTTATTGTTTTGTTGTATTTCTATGACAAGGTAACCATTTGCATGATGTACAATACTGTAATACAATTCTAAAACTTGCCAAATCCACAATAGTTTTAGAATGTCTGTTATCCCATATAAAACTGACTATGAATAAGTCTTATTGCTTATTTGAAGTTACATGTGACAACAATGTATTACAAAAATCTTCCTAGTGGTTGTAGCACTTAGGTGCCTTTGTTGACTTCATGGACGATGCTGTGATCTTTGTGGAATCAATGGATACCCTGATTGCAGCACTTGAGAAGCTGCATGAGGAATTGGAGTGTCTGGCTTTGTGATTGTCCTGGACCAAGACTAAGGTCCAGGCTTTCAATGACTTCTTGGACTCAGCCATCAGAGGTGTATCTGTATGCAGTTAAAGTGTTGAATTTGTAGAGACATTCATTTATCTCAGCAGTGGCATTCATGTCTCAGGGTCCTCGGCCTTTGAGATTGAGAGGCGCCTGGGAAGAGCTTACGGAGTCATGAGGTTGCTCCACAGCGGTGTTTGATGTTGACAATATCTTTACAGGAGGATGAAGGGCCAAGTCTTTATGGTCCCGGTGCTTCCTGTCTTACTATTTGGTTGTGAGAATTGGATGCTGCCCAATGACCCAAGGTGAGGACTTGATGTCATTGGTACTCTTTGGAGGATGCTTGGCCACCACTGGAATGACTGTGTCAAAGGAACGGTTACTTAGGGAGACTCAAATGAGAAGTCTCACTTGCATCGTGTGGAAGCGTCACCTTCGAAATTTTGGACATGTGCCCCGTTTCTCTGGGCATGATCCAGCATGCGGATGCCTCAATGATCACAAGGGATGGGTCA
Source organism: Chatrabus melanurus (assembly GCA_900302635.1). Lineage (NCBI taxonomy): Eukaryota > Metazoa > Chordata > Actinopteri > Batrachoidiformes > Batrachoididae > Chatrabus > Chatrabus melanurus. The sequence continues at coordinate 16,353 of OMMV01228518.1, read as the reverse complement.
GTTGTCTCCCTAGGTGGTTGCCATCCAGGACCCAAGGCGGTTCTGTAATGTGGTGGTTGCAGCTGACTTGACCTAATCTGCCTTGAGCTCTTGTGAGACAATGCTGTTACCACATGAAGAGTGCTGTTCTCAATGCACCACCGTCTGTAATTGAATGTATGTTAGTTTGGGAATTTTTGTACGATAATTTGTCAAAACTGGCCTAAGGTGAAAACACGGTGGACTTGAGTATGACCAGAGGAAGTTAGTATTTTCCTGGCAATTCTCATTAACGTTTGGTACTTTTGTATGAGGGCAGAGGAGACAGAGTGGGAGTTTTATTCAAGTGGGGCAGCACCAGGTTTTTGGTGTTTTGGTTAAAATGAGCCTCTCACTCTTTTCCTTGAGCAAAGTCACTTTGCAGATTGCACAGTAATTACGAATCAAAAATGAAGGTTTAATGGGATTGTAGCAGCAAATTCATTAAAGAGAGTCTGTTCCGATCAATCAATTTAATGCTCACAAAAACATGGTGTAATTCCGACACTGTTTACACAATTTGGATGTAATTACCGTCAAATTGAGGCAGATCGTTTGCACTATGAGCTCATACCCATTATTTCGTTTTAACTCTTAATAGGCCAAATAAAATAACCAAAAGCTGGACATTGTTACCATGGTAACAGCCAAGCAGCTCAGCCATTGAATATTTCACATGGATAACAGAATGTGAAAATCATAATTGCATTACCTAACTATCTAACCTTTGCAGAATTTGTTTTTATTGGTGGGAATAGTTGGACATCAATATCTAAACTAATCAATCCAGACTTCACTGGATTATTGTTGTTTGTTGCTTCTGCATTTATGTGCATTTTAAAGTCCCCAAATGTGCAGACGGCTTGCATTTGTTTGTGGGGTCAATGGGACTGTCAAGTGAAGTCTGGGAGCATGTGCTGGTGTCGTGCATCACCGTATCCACTACACCACGAAACCAACCGCCTTGGGTCCTGGATGACAACCACCCAGGCAGAAAACCGGTCCATCCTCACCTCTCGAAAGTAACCATCTATTTTCCTCAGCCAGGTGAAATGTGGGCATGCCCTTGGCCTTTTCCACTGAGGCACCTGCATGCTGGATCATGTCCAGCGAAACGCGCCACACGTCCAAAATATCGTAGTTGATTTTCCCTCACAATGCAACTCCTCATCTGAGTCTTCCTAAGAAACCGTTCGTTTGACACAAAGTCATTCCAGTGGTACCCAAAGATCCTCCAAAGAGACATGATATCAAAGACATCCAGTCATTGTCTTAAGTCACTGGTTAGCGTCCATGTCTCACAACCATACAGTAAAACAAGAAGCACCAGGACCTTAAAGACTTGGACCTTCATTCTCCTGCAAAGACATTGGCATTGCCAAAAACCGGTGCTGCTGGTTTTCGTCCAGATGGTTTTCGCCCAGGCGGATTTCCCCCAGATGGTTTTCCAACTTTTTTTTGTGGAGCGATATTCTTCAGGGTAAGGGTTATGGTTAGGGGAAACCTTGAGGAGAAACCTTGCCTTATAACTTAAAGAAAAGTTGGGCGAAAAACATGTCCCTACAGTTTGGGCGAAAACCACCTGTGCGAAAACCATCTGGGCGAAAACCATGGAAACCCCAAAAACCTCTGTGCAGCGACTTCTTGGAACTATGTTTCCCTCTAAATTCAGCAGTTTGGGCCCAGTTTTATCTGCATGATGTGATCAAATAACTGATCTGGATCTGGTGTAAATAAGTCTTTGAGTCATTTCAAGTAGTATTAGAAGTAGTATCAGAAGTATCTCTATCAGAAGAAACGGGGAACTGGTCAGCAGCGACGAGAGTCTGCACCTTTGATTTGTTTTCATTTCACGGTTGTTTAGTGCCGTCACCCTTTAACTATGTGTGTGATTGATGACATGGGTCTGTGGCTTGGATTCAGACAGCGTTGGTTTCTCTCCGAGCCAGTTCCTGCAGTCACGCCACATGGAAACAGCTCACAGCTTTCTCAGAACTAATCTCTCTCGCTCTCTCTCTCTCTTCAGGACTGGGGCAGAGCTGGAGACGTGACAGCTTTGGGTGTTTGTTGGCACGTGCCTGGTCAGAAGGAGGAGAACTTTGTGTTCCAGCTGCTGTCCCGCCTCCTGAACCCTGAGCTGCAGCGAATCAGAAGCCATGTCTGTGGAACACAGTTAATGAGCAGGTGGGCTGTCGTTTTTGTCAGTTTTCTGAGGTAATTAGGAACTTGAAATAAAAGACAAAAAGCAGAGAAACTGTAACACTTGATCAGGCATCCAGTAAATTTGTTACATGTGGGTCCTAAATATAAATCAGAAATTCAGCGTCTGTGTTTAATATCTGTCTTAATCAAGAGCCCCAGCACAAAGAGAATACAATTTAGCTATGTGAGAATAACACTAAAATAAAACTGAGAAGTGAATTCATACCCTATTAAAAATGTCAATTAATACAAGACATTTGATCAGTTTTGTCCAAAATTGAACTACTTTATTCTTGACTAACACACAATCCTTTCACCATATTTAGCCAATATTGTCTCAAAATTGGTTGTTAAACAGTTATGGCCATGGCCATTCAAGGTCACCGAAAGTCAAAGGTCATGTGGCCAATGGAAAGGTGATATAACTTCATATTATTGTTTAAAAGTAACCATGGGTCCTTAACCAGTTTCTCAGAATAAGCCATCTAAATATCCTCTATATACAGTATAAGAATTGGGCCCAAATTTTGACCTTGTCCTGTGACCTTGACTTGTAATGGTCCTATAAATGTGATTTTAAACAGTAATGGAGCAACCAATAACAATGGCATCCTTCATAGAAAATGAAGCAACACTCCCTCTGTGTGTGTTGTAATCTAGGCTTTTTTGTTCCTTGTTTTCTTAGTCAGACCAGCCACATGTGCATGTTTAGTGCATATGAGTCCCACCCTGTTAAACCCACATTTATAAAGAGACAATAGTGGCCGCCCACGTACCTTATCACTTGACATTTTTCACTAAATGTTCAGCGTGTTTTGCGCCGTTTTCGGTTTTTGGCTTCACAGCATCTTTTTGAAAAAATTAAGGGAGGTGGGGAGGGTGAAGGCAGAGGGGAGAGGAGAAGCCGGTGTTTTAGTCTGAGATGCTGGTGTTTGCGCAACAAAATCATTTTTGGACCTTTAACCAATTTTTATCAAAGTCAAATCACATTTCCTTGTTTGAGTTTGGTCCAGATTGGATCAAAACTCTTTGAGTTATTTTGTTCTCACACACACGAATGAATGGACACATGGGATCCTAAACAAACCCCCTGCATGTGGCACCATGCACAGGTGTAATTACAGTCAGGTATATATGTATTTAGCATTTTATCCTTTTTGTACAGATTTAGGATTTTGTATGTCTGGCTAACGGTGGTACAAAACAAAATGATTTGTTGCATTTACAATAAAAAAACATAAAAAATTTGGAAATAAAACATTTTAAATCCCTGCGGTAGTTGAATATTTAGTGCAGAGTATTTTGCAGCAGGGCACGTGTATAAATGTTTGAATTACACGCTCTTGCATGTGGAATTACAGGTTTGTAACTGAGTCAGAGATCAACATCGTCAAGGACATCACCGGGAAAATATCACTCTGAAACAGAAACTTAATGAAAATTGTGCTAAAAGTAGAACAGCGCTCATTACAACACATCCCTTCATCAAATGAGCCAAAAAAAAGTACACGTGCATTTGAATTTTTTATCAGTGTATGTGCATTATTTTTGAGTTATTGATAAAAACTGGAGAATCACTTATTAGAGTCCATGCAAAATTCAAAACAAGAATGTAAAAAATTCTGTGTTGCCACTTTATCTTGATTTAACCCCCAAATTTTATGTTTTCCATTCCATGACAGATCCAGTGATTTCCTGACGTTTCATAAATGTTAATCAGCTTTTGAGGAAAAGATCCTGCTCAGAACCAACAAACAGACTCACAAAATGTCCAGTGATGAGTAATTCCTGGATCCAAAACACCAACATTTACTATGATCTTCCTCTTATGGCAAAGTTTAATTAAAAAAAACAAAAAACTTTTTTTTCTAGAAATTATACAAACAGGCAAACATGCTAAACCACATTAGTTCAGATTTATACATTTGCATATGCAGATGGTCTGTAATGTGCATCCTGACTCACAGGGAGGAGCTGTTGCAGAGTCTTGCTATCGTGCAGCACTGCCTTCTGGGAGCTGGAAGCGTGCTGGCCCCACTGGACGGGCTGCTCGTGTGTGACCTGTGAGTCCTGCATATACATATATATATATTTATTGAAAATAAAAATAAAAAAGTATCTTTATGGCTGTCACGTTTTATTCCCAGTGTGCCCTCCATGGTGACCCTGGGGGAGATCAAGCTTCATACGGCTGTTGACTATGGTAAAAAAAAAAAAAAGGATAAACATGTATACGTTGCTTCTGTGCGAGCTGTTTCTTTGTATAATGCTGCCACTCATCTTGCATTCTGGTTCCATACGGGATGTCTCCTCCTCCCCTGCAGATGATTCACGGGAGAATTACAGAGAGTCCATCTGCCAAACCATGAGACTGCTGCTACGTGAGTGAAGATATTATCTCCTCACTCTTTCTCACATGTAGTGAACAAAGTACCACATCCACTTTTTTTCCAAGCAGATCACATTTTGGAGCACTGGGAAGACGACACTAAGTCACTGTTCGTCATTATTAAGGTAATTGTTCGAGTCGCCGTGCGTGAAATGCCATTATCCCGCTTTTAGGTCAGCGAAGGTCTCACAAAGCCCTCTGTGTGTCTGTTTTAAATGCAGATCATCAGTGACCTCATGTTTTTCCGCGGCACTCAAAAGAAGGAGTTTGACATGCGCTGGAAAAGCTTCACTCTCATCAAGAAGTCTCTGGAAAACAGAGTGAGTTGGAAAGACGCACAAGGCCCGCTGATTGTTGCCGGCTTCAAGTGAGTCACTTTGCGTCCCAATTAAAGCGCGTTGTTTTTCCTCCCGCAGCTTCTTGGGAAAAAGCAGCACATTCGAGCGCTGCTCATTGACCGAGTTTTGCTCCAGCATGAGGTCAGCAGAACAATGTGCACCTGACATTGTTAAAATAAATTATTTTCTTACTATTGTTCCAGCTACACATGAAAAGTTGTTCAGTCAGCCAGATTATACAGATGTGGTACTTTTTTATATGCAGTCGCAATGCAGGTTGTGTTTTCACAGCAACCACTAATGTAGAGCAGGTAGCTCAGTGGAAGAGGAGTTTGACTACCAATATGTAGACCTGGGTTTGATTCCCGCTCACCCTACCTGTCTGTGTCCTTGTACAAGACACTTCATCTGCATTGTCTCAGTCCACCCAGCTGTAAATGGGTACCTGCCTTGGCTGGAGAAATAACCTGTGATGGACTGGCTACGGAACCCGGACATAATCACCGGCACCAATGGGCCTCAAGGCCTGTATCAGACTTACTACTTCTTCTAATAATGAAAGGATTCTCGCCAAGGTTGTGTCTGACCTGAAGTACACAACATTATGGGCCCTATCTCACACCCGCCACAAAGCAGCGCGCAGCGCAAGTGTCATTGTCAGTTTCCAACCGATGCACTTTTCATTTTCATCAAATTTACTTGCACTCATCTGTGCACCCATGGGCGTGTTGTCTTAAAATTAGGTGTGGTGGTGCACAGCATGGCAACGATGGCAACCACCCAGGCAGACAACCAGTCCATCCCCACCTATCGAAAGTAACCATCTATCTGCCACAGCCAGATGAAGCATGGGCGTGCCCTTGGCCGTCTCCAATCACTGGGGTCCTCAACACTCAGGCACCTATGTGCTGGATCATGCACAGAGAAATTCACCACATGGCCAAAATGTTGAAGCTGACGCTCCCTCACAATGCAAGTGATACCCATCTGAGTCTTCCCAAGTAACCACGTCTTTGACACAAAGTCAATCCAGCGGTACCCAGACATCCAGTTGTTGCCTTACGTCACTGGTTAGCGTCCAAGTCTCACAACCATACAGTAAGACAGGAAGTCTTACTCATAGAACGTAAGCGTGAATGTCAGCAGTGCTTCTTTGCAGGCTGTGTTGATTTTTGCAAAGTGTTCAATTCATTTGAACGGAGTGCTTTCTGGGACATCCTGAGAATTTGTGGGATCCCCAAGAAGTTGCTGGACATCATAACCAGCCTATACACAGATACTGTGAGTGCTGTACGGAGTGGAGGGAGGCAGAGACAATGAGTTTTTCCCAGTGAAAACTGGTGTTCATCAGAGATATGTTCTGGCTCCTACACTGTTCAATGCTTGCATGGACTTGGTGTTGGGTAGGGTTGTGGAAACCAGTGATTTAGGTGCTTTTGTTTCCAAGGAAAGGTTTACTGACCTTGACATCACGGACAATGCTGTGATCTTTGGGGAATCAATGGATACCCTGATTGCAACACTTGAGAAGCTGAGTGAGGAATCGGAGTGTCTGGGTTTGCGATCGTCTTGGATCAAGACTAAGATCCAGGCTTTGAAATGG
>OMMV01228498.1:0-11926 GCA_900302635.1 Chatrabus melanurus | reverse complement strand
CAATCCTTATCTATTACATCTTGCAAAACAAATATTTTCTTCTGCTTTATCAGTACCAAAAAAAAGCTATAAAAATAAAAGTATGATCCAGTTAAACATGTATTATAGTGTGCTAGGATCACTGATAACTATCTAATGCACTAATACTTTTTGTTAACAACAAATTTCAATGAAGTTATCATAGTTAAAGAATTTTTTTTCATCCTTTGTTACTGTTATGCCCCTGTTTAAAACAAAACCTCTCCATTACACAAACATCATATTTGTATAGATGTAATATAATATGCAAAAAATCAAATATCTGAAAATTGTAACTGTCAAAGAGAGATGCATGGTAACCAAAAAAGTATACAGTAGAGTCAAAGTAGGACAATTCACTTGTGCACTTTAAAGAAGCTACATATCTTTCTGGGGTCATAAATGACCCCACACAAGTTTCCGTCATCCTTATCACACCGATCGGCCGATCACTGCAAAAAACTATGAACAGTTGTAGGACAAGTAGATACACAAATTCATGAGAGGAAACTTTTTTCTGATTAATAATATTAAAACGGCACATAGTATTATACAGCTGGGGTCGTAAATGACCCCACTCGGTCGCTTGAGGGTTAAACTAAATTTCAGGTGCCTACTACATACATGTTGTTAATGCACGCATACAATACACAACAGGTGGGGCAACAAAATCATAATCACCCTTTTGAATGGGCACAAATGCAAATTTGGAAAGTTTGGGAAAACCTACAGCCAGAACAATAAAAAAAAAAACTACACAGCCAACAACAAATGAAGATAAGAGACTTCTCTCCTTTACGTGGCGGTATTTTAATTCACTGTTTCTGAATGTTGGACTGTTGTCAAACTTTTTCCTCAATTTCACCAGGTTCTGGTTCCTGGACAGACGTATTTGGAAAGGTAAAGAAGTGTCTTTTAATCATATTAGCATACTAAAACAAATGGGACAATGAAAGAATTATATACATTAAATCTTGAGTTATGCGGGTGTTGTGCACTTGCTCAGTTGATCGCAGTGCAGTGCATAAACAAGATCTCATGGGTGCTATGGAAACCGGTGCCCCTAATGGATCGGATCAGGTAGAGCATTGAAAAACTGAGGCAGGAAAGCAGTGGTGGGCACAGCAAACTGAAAAGTTAGCTTTGATAACCACTAAGTCACTAACTGAAAAGTTAACTGTGATAACACTGAAGCTACTGCTAACTTTTATTATATGAATTTAGTTATGTGGAGGAGTAGATCTGCAATTAAACACATTCTGATATGAGGATGATGTGAGCAAGGGGCCGCCCGTATAGATCCGTTGGCATATCATACAGCCGAAGCAGAAGCAACTTGGCCCACTAATGGTTTTCAAAGTTAGCTGAAAAGCTAATCCGCTAAGGAAAAAGTTAGCTTTGCTAATTAGCGGTTAGCAGATTAACAGAACTGTGCCCACCACTGCAGAAATGTAGAGTTTGAAAGGCAAATGTCAATTTTCTGGTGGCGCCGTGGTAGAAAAAAGTAGTCCTATACAGGCTCTGAGGCCCATTGGTGCCGGTGCTTATCCAAGGATACTGTAGCGTGAAATGAATGAGAGTCTATGACTCCCCCTGAACAGGACACCAGTCCATTCCAGGTTACTTCCCCACCTAAGGTTGGTACCCATTTACAGCTAGGTGGACTTGGACAAAGCAGGTGAAATATCTTGTCCAAGGATACAGAGAGGTAGCTTGAATGGGAAACAAATGCAGGTCTACATATCGGTTGTCCATCTCCTATCCAACTGATTTACCTGCTCTGTCATGGTGAATGTACTGAAATTCTTGAGGGGGGTACAGCCCTATCGAGCTCCACCCTAGAGCCGCCTGTGTCACCAAACCTATAACATCAAACAGTGAAGACAGGCTTATTAAAAAGCCACAAGAGGACACTCTTACCCAAGTTATCATCATCACATGCTTGGGGGGGTCTTTCCAAAGAGAGCAAAGGGTTCAAAAGGCTAGAGGGCTGAAACAATCCTGCGCTCCCGACTGTGACGAAGCGAGCGTCAGCAGCCAAACACAGCCAGCGTCATTTGCGCACAAGAAGACCCACAAGATGGTAACGCGCAGTAGTGGCTCAAGAAATATGCCATCACAGTCGTCGAGAGTGTGAATTTGCGTCCATCCTCTTTAATCTATTACATTTAATCAACGCGCGCATGCTGTGGAGGAGAAAATGTTGGTGCGTAAAGGGAGTCTCCATCCTAGAGTGGAACCTGGACACGGAACCGGAGCGTCTCTATTTCCAGCACCGTGGAAGTTGTGGCATCGATCCCTACTTTAAAGCCTTATAGATGACATTTCTCTGCACGACCTCATGGATTTGGCTCACTGAAGAACAGCCATGGCTGTGCCAAATCTGCTCTTCTCCGACGTGGAAAGTTTCCTGGACTCGCATCCCGATTTATTCGAGGACTACCTGAACAGAAAAGGGAAGTACAGCACGGTGGAGAAATGGCTCAAGAACCACCAGGAGAGCAAAAGTCCCACGGCCGCGGCAGCCGCCGCTGAGCCGGACAAAAGCAAAGACAGCTGGGCCAGCAAGTGCGACGGTCTGCAGAGGCGAGCCTCGCAGAAGGAGCTGCGCAAAACTTTCGCCAGATCCAAAGCCATCAACGCCAACAGGACGTACGACGAGCACGTCAACTCCAGAGCGCAGGAGCCGCTGACGAGCATGAGGAGGAGAGCGCTGCTGAGGAAAGCGAGCTCCCTGCCTCCGACCACCGCGCACATCCTGAGCGCACTGCTGGAGTCCAGAGTGAACATTCCCCAGTACCCGTCCACAGCCGTGGACTTCAAATATTACCTCAAAGAGCACAACGAGAGGGAGTTTTTCCTCGAGCTGGTCAAAGACATCTCCAACGACTTGGATCTAACGAGCCTGAGCTACAAAATCCTGGTGTTTGTTTGTATCATGGTGGACGCAGACCGCTGCTCCTTGTTCTTAGTGGAGGGCACAGGCAACAAGAAAACACTCGTGTCCAAATTCTTTGACGTGCACGCGGGCACCACGGTCCTGCCCTCAATGAGCAATTCAGACGAAGTTCAGGTGCCGTGGGGAAAAGGAATCATCGGATATGTGGCCGAGCACGGAGAGACGGTCAACATTCATGACGCCTATCAGGTGCTGCGTGTTAAAGCGTTTCGCTTTGTGACGTCACCACAGTCATCAATCAAACTTTTACCAACACTCAGTCAGCTGGCTGCAGTACGAAAACCATTGCAGGCTCATAAAAATGAGGCAAAAAAGTTTTCAAAATTTATTAATTTTAATTATATTTTTATTAAAGTTTTTTTTTTTTTACACAGATCAGCTTATAATTACAAGGTTTATGTTAGGCACCTCTTCAGCAAACCAGTACAGCCCAATGAGCGATCTTAAAATAGTTTGTTAAAGTTTGCTGCTAAAAATAGACTATAGACTCTGGGGTGATTAAAAAACCAGCCTATTATCATGCTGCCTTCACGTGCTAGTTGGAAAAATCAAGTGCTTTGGCGTCATTGTCAAAAAAAAAAAAGGCACATGAGTGGTATACTATGCTATGGATAGAACGATAAAGAGTATTGTTCTATATCAAGTTAAGTGTACAGAAATTACAGAAAGATACACAGAAATGTACAGGTTAAATTATTTACGCAAGCAACAGCTAACAGTTGAACTATTAAAAATAAAGAATTACATGTCATTCATGGCTGAATTTGTCCTCCACCATGTTGAAAGGCTGAAGGTCACACCAGCTCGGGAACTGGTGTATCACAATTAACTTTGACTTCCCTATTTGAAATTATAACTTGAGGGCGCATTCACGTGCAATTTACAAGTCGACAAGTTGTATTTACCGTAATTACAATAGCACGTGAAGGCAGGATCAGAAACAACCTGTTTTTCTTCCTACAGCTTTAAATGTAAAGGAGCTTGCTGGCCACACCCCCTCTGTCTGTGGGTTTCTGTTACACAGAGCATGTGGGCGTGTCACACAGCTCTGACCAGCTGAGTGGGCGTGTCTCACAGAGTAAACCAGGGGTATCAGGCCCAGATTTGGTTTGTAGCAGAACTGTTGGACTTTGGGAATGTTTAACATGAAACTCAAACTACTGTAAAAAGTAGACAAAAACAATTTTGCACAATATATCCTATTTAAAGAACGTCTCCAGTGTCATTTACACAAACAAAGTTTAAGGAACATTTAAGGTGCTTTTAAACCTTTAAAAATCATAAAAGCAGCTAACTATCTAATCTGTATAAATAAGCATACTGATCCACCTTAAAAATATAAAAAATTCTTCTCTGTGTTCTCTGCAGTTATTATATTTTGTGCAACTGTCTTTGTGTTGTCATGTAAGTACACCCACAAAGAATTAAGTCGTTGTTGTTGCTGCTGCTTGACAATTGGGATTGTAACTTGAGAATTGATTAGTTTATCTAATGACATAAAAAGTCACATTTCACCTTTTTTGGGATAGAAATGTTTGTACTTTTCAAATGAGATTTTCTGTTGATCCACCAATGAAGGAAAAACAACATGAAACTATTTTTTAAATCAAAATTCTAGGGTGCCTAAAAGTTTTGCACAGTACTGTATGTATAAATAATATGCAGAAAATAGCATTTTGTCTTTGGAATATATGATGGTTTTTTTCTACCCACAAAAATATGTTTACTACGGGCTGAAAAAGGCCCAACTGCACACCTTTTCCTGCTCCTTTTTACCGAAAACTGCAGAAGGAATTAGCCAAGCCTCAGGCCCCGCCCACTGCCGAGTCTCCACTCTCCTGCTCATTTGCATAAGGAACTGTAATTGACTTGTTTAAATTTGTGGTGCAGCAAATGTAGTTTGTTTGAGCACTTGATGAACTCAATATTCTAGGAAAGTGCAAAAAAATCCATAACCTTCAGAAGAAGATTGTGGAAAAAAAGTTGTGACAAACTGTGGCCATACATAATCCCTGGACATGTAACCATAAGAATAACAGCACTGAGTAATGTGGTTCTTTAAATTTTACATAGTGCCATGTTTAACAGAACAAAGTGATGCATTTTACCAATTGCCTTCACGTTTTCTTTTTCCTGGATGTGCACAGAGGAAAATCACTTTAGAGTCCATCCAGCCATCTATATATAGATATATATATATATCTATATATATATCACACCAAAACTTTGATTCATTCTGCAGATTATTTGTTAATTTTTCTAAAGATGCTTGCTGCCTGATGAGACAACATTCTAAGAGGGATCATGCAACTGTTGATTCTGTAGGCATAATGTCTTTTTAAAGATAAACAAATAAGAAAGACTAATGAATAGTTTTCATCAGGATTAGGGTTATGTTGAATTTATTACGTGAAAGGCCGTCCATATTGGTGAAGGGCAAATCTGCGCCTACAAATCTGAATTTTTAACCCTGTGGCATTATTTTTGTTTTTAACTGCACGGATTTAAAACAAAAATAACACCATGGTGCTGAAAACAAGAATGTGGAGGCACTATTTTGCACTTAAATAATTATGAAGAAGTGGCCCTTTAAGGAGGCAAAACAATTTTACATTGGTAAAGGAGAAGAGAAACAGTTACAGGAGAAGAGAAAACCATTTATTTAGCCATTAAAATGTGTCACATCATGTTATTGACAACATGAATGCATTTTATAAAAATCACTTAAAAAAAAAGATCCTGTGAGAAAATTAAATTGCTGCAGCAATGGATATATGTACAATAGTGTGAGCAAATCTCAATTACAAGTAATTGTAACACTAAAAAGTAATCGTAAAACTAAAAAGTAATTGTGAAACTAGAACTATGTGTGAGAAAATCTAAGTTCTAAGTAATTGTAAAACTCATTGTTTTGACAGCATATGCTATGATTTGCTGAGGTAATGTGTTTATACAGATAATATTCCAACAAACTGTTCAGTAATTTCAGATGCCATCTTTCGTGGTAGCAAGAAAGCTCAACTTCTTTTTTTGGCCAAACATTGATAATCCAAATGAAAAACAGAATCAATAATTATGTTTTATTTGTTGTTACCATCCACTTCTTCGTGGGACTGTGACACACTTTTATAAAACATCAATAGGTTTCAGCAAGTTAGGTGAATGTTTTGCAGTTCACACTTTTTTGTATTGGTAATTACATGAGAAACAGAAAAATGCAGAATATGAGAAGAAATGAGGAGTTAAACAGCTTTGTGTTCCAAACACAGTGGCCATCTCTGCTTTGCATCTTCATTTCATTCAGACAACTCACGTTTAAGAATCTTTATTTGAGCAACAGCACATAGTTAGAGTTTGGCGCCTTGGCTCCGACTGCATCACTCGTCACAGATCAAACTTGCAATATTGGGGAGTGATGATTACGATCCAAATTGTACACCCCCCCTCCCGGTCGGAGTCCACAGGTGGAAGCTGAGGTGGAGGAGGGGTTGATCACAAACAGCGATGTCACCGGTTTTGGCAGTGTTTGTAGGGCAGGGGGGGAAGAGCTGTCTTAAAGAGGCCACCTTATTTGCAGGATGTGATTGGTAGTTATGTGAAGAGTGAAGAATGACGAGTTAATGTACATGAAATCAGCTCAAGTTGTCTGCCAGAACTTGCTCACAGGTTCGCTCCATTTGTTACACTTGAATAGATTTAGGGCAAAATTCTATTAAAAATGTTATAGTCTGTTTGAGTTTAGACTTGTCCTTTTGAGTTCTGCATCTTCCTACACTGTCATCTGAATATCAGCAGCAAAATGTGTTTCCACAATAGTGCAAGTGCATGCATGACATCGTTGCTACCCCTATGATTGCAGGATCGGCGGTTCAGTGATGAAATTGATAAATTGACGGGGTACAAGACCAAATCCCTCTTGTGCATGCCCATTCGCAACAGTGACGGAGAGATCATTGGAGTCGCTCAGGCCATCAACAAGTCTTCAAGTGGAGAACTCTTCACTGAGGATGATGAAAAGGTAATTTGATTATTTTACATATGAGTATGAATGCAGGATGAAGATCACAAGCTCCCAAAATACCGTATTGATTGAGCCATGAACAGGTAATCTATTTAGGGTCTATCCATCACCTGGTAAAAACCAGTGCACAGTGCACCACTGGCGTCATTGCTAGTTTACACCCAACGCAGATATTATTTTTACGCTCAGCACCCGTGTCCTCTAAATCACAATACCACTTGTGCTTATGCCGGTGTGTTGCTCTAAAAATTAGGTGTGGTTGGGCCCAGAGGTGGTGCATTTTCTGCTGTTGTAAGGCATCAGAAAATACTTGTGCCTTAGACGGTCTAAAATCCAGTGCTGTGTAGTACTGTATTTAAAGAGTGCAACACTCAGACGCACCTAAGCAGGTTTACAATGCATGTACACTCTGCTTGCCTGCACATATCATCACCAAACACCTGCAGGAGTATATTCGTATGACAGAGTGCGTGCGTTTGCCTCTGTCATAAACACACACAAATCTACTTGTTTTGGTAACACATATATATATGGCAATAATATGGCTGCTGCACCTCACTAACGTGCACAATTGACCTCAGCGTCTGTGATGTGAGGAAAGTGAAGCAATGTTGTTCGTGATGGAACCCCCCACCCCTTCAGACACAGGCGACATTATATACTGTAAAATCCACAACGAAAATGAATTGAAAACAACCATGAAACTAAATAAGAGTAAACACTCATGAAAAAATACAAAACTTCACCTTACTGTTTCACTGCTTCCCCTCAGGAAGCCTTGGTGGCTGCTTTGCGCTGTGCACTGTGACAGGATGGCGCTAATCTGTTAACGTGCCAGACGTCCGTTCACTTGCGTCTGCTTCCTCAATACTACGGCACTGTGTGCTTGGCGCACTTCAGTTTAAAGGGAAGGACAGGTGACACTCTGATTGGTTGATGTTATGTTCAGACTACAACATGCCCGTACATAAGAAACATGTCAAATTCAGCCCATTTGCGCTCAGCACCTGGCTTTTGCGCCATTTCCTGCTGCTTAATTAGCGGCGTGCGCTCGGACATGTCCCAATTGGATTTGTGCCCTCTATGCCACTTGGTTTTGTGTCTGCCATCAAGATAGGACCCTTGATTTTTGCTTCACTCGAATGTTATTTTATCTCACAACTGGTTGTTACACAGCCCACGCATGTATAAAAAAAAAGTGGTGTTCTATTTACAACAAAAGTCTCAGTTTTTAATCATTTGACTGATTAAATCAGTCTGAATCAACTTTATTAAGCACAAAATGGGAAAAAAGTGACACTTTGGGCAGTCAGTTCATCAGCAATGTGGTATTTTATGATAAAATATATTTCTTTGAATAAAATGTAACTATAATCTTTGCTTGAATGGCGACATATTTGCTGTTTAATGGTTTGAAGGACTTTATGCTTTTATAATGCAGATAAACTCGTGTTTTCCTTGAAAGAAAAATGACACAATCAATAGGGATAGAGTTTTAATGTCTGTTTGATGATGAGTACTATTTCATGGATATTACTCAGCTGTGTGAAGACAAATATTGTTTTGTGGCGTTATTGGAACACAAGCTGTAGTGATGTCATTTTTCATAGCTGTCAGCGTAACTGTTTAATTTGCGATAGTGGCTATAATAAACACATGATGGATGTCCCTAAAGTAATACAGCAAATTTTTCCCACAATTTGTTCCCTTAACATATGATTCACATTGTGAATTGCAGCTGCAGAATTTTTTTTTTTTTAATGAAACTTGGTGAAGTGATTCGGGCACATGTAATACGCATTATTTATTTACTTTTAGCTTGTAATAGTAATTTAATTGCATATAATTTTTGTTAGTTGTTATTATGTTATTAATTATGGGTGATAAATTACAGTAAATTAAGGGTAATTATGTCCAAGTTGGGTGAATGGTGGAGGAAATTCCGAAAATGTGAGTGACTGTGCATGAAGGAGATGTGAGGAAAGCCACCAAGACACCCATGACAACTTTGAAGGGAGATAGAGCCTTCAGCACATACCACATCCTTTGCTTGTTGCTTCATCAATCACAGCTTCTTGATCACAGCAGACAGTCATTATGAAATGTAGGCTAGAGTCTCCCCACATAATGTTCATGTTTTAAAAAAAAAAATTTTTTTAAACTGTCATCACCAAATGAGTTAGTATTTTTAGGGGTGTGCTGATCTGATATTTCAGATCAGTATTGGTCCGATATTGGCTAAAATTACTGGATTGGATATTGGAAATACAACCCCAAGCCAGAAAAAGTTGTGACAGTGTGGAAAATGCCCCGCAGTGATTCTTACATTTACTTTGAATTCTATTTCATTGCAGACAGTATGAAACCAAGATATCAAGATATTTCATGTTTTGTGTGGTCAACATCATTTCATTTGTTAATATACATCTATTCCTGTATTTAAGGTCTGTAACACATTCCAAAAAAGGTGAAACAGGGGCAATTTAGGGCTAGTAATGAGATTAAAAATAAATGATGTTATTTCAAACAGGTGATTGTAATCATGATTTGGTACAAAAGCAGTATCCACAAAAGGCTGAGTCTTTGAGGAGCAAAGATGGGCAGAGGATCTCCAATTTGTTAAAAAATGCATGAGAAAATTACTGAAATGTTCCTCAAAAAAGATTTGAAGGGATTACTCCCTCAACAGTGAATTATATCATTAAATGATTCAAGGAATCTGGAGGAATTTCAGTGCGTAAAGGGCAAGGGCACAAGCCTAAGCTGACTACCAGTGCTCTCCGATCCATCAGACGGAACTGCATCAAGAACCGTCAATAATCAATAGCTGATATAACTACATGGGTAAGGGATTACTTTGGGAAACCTTTGTCAAGCACTACAATACAGAGTTACATTCACAAATGCCACTTAAAAAACTTTACTGTGCAAAAAAAGAAGCCTTATGTTAACCTCGTCCAGAAGCGGTGTCAACTTCTCTGAGCTCAAAGGCATCTGGGCTGGACCATCACACAGTGGAAACCTGTATTGTGGTCAGACGAATCAGTATTCCAGATGCTTTTTGAAAGAAATGGACACAGTGTGCTCCAGACCAAAGACAAAAGGGACCATCCAGACTGTTATCAGCAAACAAGTCCAAAAATCAGGGTCTGTCATGGTACGGGGTTGTGTCAGTGTCCTTGGCAAAGGTAATTTACACTTCTGTGATGGCAGCATTAATGCAGAAAAGTACATTCAGATTTTAGAGCAACATATGCTGCCTTCAAGATGACATCTTTTCCAGGCATTTTCAACAAAACAATGCAAAATCACATTCTGCACACGTTGCAAAGGCATGGTTGTGGAAGAAAAGGGTACAGATACTGTACTGGCCTGCCTGCAGTCCTGACCTGTCCCCAACAGAGAACGTTTGGAGAATTTTGAAACAAAAAATGCAACGACAACGACCCTGCACTGTTGCACACCTGAAGACATGTTTGCAGGAAGAATGGGACAAAATAACACCGGAAATGCATCATCGCTTAGTATCCTCAAAGCCAAAACATTTTTTAAGTGTTGTGAGAAGGAATGGCAACATGCGGTAAATACTTTGGCATCCCAACTTTTTGTGGAATGTTTTGCAGGCCTGAAATGCAGGAATGGATGTATATTCATTCAATTTCTATACCCGCTGATTCCAATTAAGGGTCACGGAGGGCTGGAGCCCATCCCAGTGGTCATTGGGCGAGAGGTAGGATACACCCAGAACAGGCCGCCAGTCCATCGCAGGGCCACATATTGACAGACAAACACATTCACACTCTCACTCACTCCTACGGTCAATTTAGAATCACTAGTTCACCTAACCTGCATGTCTTTGGAAGTGGGAGGAAGCCGGAGCACCCGGAGGGAACCTACGCAAACCAGGGGAGAATGTGCAAACTCCACACAGAAAGGACCAGGTCGGAAGCGAACCTGGGACCTTCTAGCTGTGGGGCAACAGTGCTAACCACTAAGCCGCTGTGCTGCCCTGGCTGTATATTAAAAAACGAAATGAATTTGACCACACAAAACATGAAATATCTTGGGTTCATACTATCTGAAATGAAATATGTCAAAGTAAATGTAAGAATAACTGCGTTTTTTTTTTTAAATTTGCATTTTCCATATCGTCCCAACTTTTTCTAATTTGGGGTTGTAAAAAAAAAACAAAAAAAAAAAAACACAATCCGTGCCTTTTGTTGCACATCTGAGTCATGTTGTGGACTATGTATGGGAGTGGAATATTTGTTTCACAGTTCGAGTTGATGATTTGTGAGATAGCTAGGTTAGCAAAGTACATCCAAACAAATGTATTTATACACAGATTACTTGTTTTAAGATAGGGGGAAACGGGACTGGAAAGTTCCATTGTCGGTATTGTATCTAACATGAAAAAAGTGGTATTGTGCCATCCCTACTCTTTTTAACTGTTTTCCTTTCCTTGCCTTTACTTTTCTCAAATTTCCATGATCAAAAATGGTTACACCTAGGAGTGCACAAAAGTACATGTGTTGCCTCAACTGAAAGTGTGTGCCCTTGTTTACTGAGAAGTGCACCTTTACATAAATCACAGCCAAAATACTTGTTTAATCAGATCAGGTCTGGGACCATGCACTGGTGCCACACGTTGCTACATCTACCAAACTACAGAACCGCCTTGGGTTCTGTATGGCAACCACCCAGGCAGACAACTGGTCTATCCTGACCTCGCGAAAGTAACTATGTCTCTGTCCTTGGCGTTCTCCAGCCACTGGGGTCCTCAACACTGGAGCACCTGTATTAGTGCAGCGGATAACCATAACAATTGTGGATTTTATCATACAAGCATGAAATTTCTACCACAGTTAGTACATACCATATGGTTTATTTTCAGATATGGAGCCAAGTTGGATTTGACCTCTGAGGAC
>OMMV01228494.1:0-17874 GCA_900302635.1 Chatrabus melanurus | reverse complement strand
CTATCGGCAGCGTGGTGGCCAAGCGGTTAAAGCAATCACTTTCAGTGCAGAAGGTTCCTGGTTTAAGACCACCCCTGCCCATTCCCCATGTAATGTGGAGTTGTGTCATGAAGGGCATCCAGTGTAAAACTTGTGCCAAATCAACATGTAGATCGGATCTGCTGTGGTCACCCCAAGTTGAAATTGGAGTAGTGTTAGCAATGTTAGTTATGTTAGCAGTAGGGTTTTTATAATAAATCATAGTGTAGTCTTCATAGTATAATAGTCGCAGGGGTCTGCATCCTTTACTATCAAAAGAGCCGTTTTGCCCTCTATCCCACCAAATAAAATTCATCTGGAGCCGCATAACATATTTGACCTTTAAAATGAATGAATGAAGATAACACAGCTTATAAAGTTTAACTCTCTCTCTCTAGTTTTTTGTTTACATAGTATGTTGCATTTATGAAATTACTACTCTAAAGAAAAGTGTTAACATTTTACTGTTTTCTTTACTTGTTGGAACAAGGGAAAACAAACTCTAATAAAGAGGAAAAAATAGACTGGCATGTGGAGTCATACATTGAAATAAATTGAACAGAACAATGCAAACTTATTTGAGTCCTCCCCATGTTTTTGGAAAATGAATCAAAGAAGAGGTAGCCCACTACAAAATAAATAAAACATATAGGTACAGCCTAATAACTTAAAAAGGAAACATAAAAATAGGCCAGTTTGTATTTTATTGTGACTAAAGTGATGTCATCCTTTTGTCTGTCAGCTGACCTCCTGTTAGATAAAATAAAAAAATTTTTAAAAAACCCGATTAAAGCTTTGCCAAATCACTTATAAAAACGGTTACTGTGCAGAAAATTGTGTGTGAGGGAAAATCATTGACATCCATGAAAGAGCCATAATGTGAGAATTTAAGTTAATTTAAATATGATGCAAAATTCAAAATTCATAATTTCATGTCATTTAATGTAACTATATAAGAGAGAAATAATGTTTAAAACTTAAAAACAAATTCATGTTAGATGTATATTAACTGTGCTCCCTTCCACAAAACTTGCATACAGTGGCTTTAATTCATGTCCTGTTCCGTGCGCAGTTGAGTGAAGCACAGAGCTGCGAGAGAACGCAGCTTTTTTTGTTTTTTTACTGTGTGACAGATTAATTTGAACTTCATTTTTTCATTAAACATTTTTAAACTAGATTACATCTCCTATTATTCGCGTCAGATTGAAGTTACTCTGCCTCTAGCTCAGGAAGTGGCTTTTTAAAAATGAATGAATGAATACTTGTTTTTTCTGAACTGGCGCAGGTTCTTTCAAGTCGCCGACTGGTGATACATTTTGTGAATAAAATGAAGGCGAAAAGCTAAGCTGGTTGCCACATCGAGGGCTTTGAAAGAGATTTTAATGCGTCATTACGCGTGTCACGGCTCTAACAAGAACCCTGCTACAGGGAGCCTCTGCAGGTGGGCGGATCTGTGGTCTGTAAAGAACTGATTCTCAAAATTACGGAACAAAGTGGGTTCCATACCAGTTCAATACGTAAAACGTCTTTTATGCTTCAAATATGGAACAATTACGTATTTTACGGAATGGTTGGCAACACAGATCGCATAACTGTGGCTCTGTGAGACCGAAGAATGACCGTCACTACAGTCAAAAATGAATGAAGACCTTCATTCCGCCTATTCTCGAGCCCTAATGTCAACAGATTCATGCCCATGACCCCAGGAAGCAGAACCTCCTGCCCTATAAAAGCGGGGACGACTTCCTGTTCATCCTCTTGCCTTGAACGCCATAGAGCGTTCCGAGCGACAAAGGATAGTGACGGTCATCCTTCGGTCTCACAGACCCACAGTTATGCGATCTGTGTCGACCTCACGCTGACCGTCACTACGATCAAAAATGGATGACGAATAACAATGTGGTCGCGAGGAATGGCACAATTTATGTACCCGAACCACGCTGGGAAGCAGACAGCAGAACGGTAGTGCCTACAGATGCCAAACTTGTCACATCGACTCTGTGAAACCGGGCAAATGTGCATGGTGAAGACCATGAAGCTGCTGCGCATATGTCGACCAAAGGCACACCCCATAGCTCAGCCCAGGATGTAGCCACACCTCTGGTGGAATGGGCCCTAAGACCAACCGGGATAGGAAAACCCTGTGCCACATAAGCACGGGAAATGACTTCTCACGATCCAGTGGGACAAGCGCTGTCTGGAAAGGGGCAAACCCAGTTTCCCCATGCCGTAGCAAACAAAGACCTGGGAATGGGACTGGCGCACAGGCTGAGTACGAGCAATATAAGCCCGCAGTGCCCGTACAGGACACAAGGTTGGCAGCCCTTCATGTTCCACCAGCGCAGAGGAAGGGGGTCGAAACTCTGCCACCTTCAACACCTGATTAACAGAGCGAGAACCGAGGACCTTTGGCAGGAAGGCAGGATTCGGCCAAAGAGACACCCCAGCACCATCAGCCTGCCATCGCAGACAATCAGCACTGATGGAGAGAGCACACAGCTCGCCCACTCACTTAGCCGAGCAAAGAGCCAAAAGGAAAGCAGTCTTGAGGGACAGATCTTTCAGGTCGGCACTAATAAGAGGCTCATAAAGGGCCCCCATGAGGGAACGCAGCACCAAGGGCAAGTCCCACTGAGGTGCACACAAAACACGTCCCGGAGACAGGTGCCGGGCCCCCTTCAGAAACTGCGAGACCACCACGAAACGCAGAAATGGCAGAGGAATAAACCCTTCAGTGTGCTAGCCGTCTTGCCTTGATCCAGCTATGACTGTAGGAAGCGAAGGACAAGCGGCACAGAACAGGACAGGGAGTCAACACCCTGGCCGAGACACCAGTCTGAAAAAATCCTCCACTGCAGGGAGTAGTTAGCCCGAGTAGATGGAGCTCTAGCATTGGTCAATGTGACGCCGACAGCATCATCTAGCTGCGGAGTGACGGACTCCATAGAGACCAGACCCACAGTCACAGGGCTGTTGGGTTCGGATGCCAAATCTGACTGCCACCTGTGACAGGAGATCCCTCCCAAATGGCAGTTGCCAAGGGCGGCCCCGTAGTAGCTGAAGCAACAGCGAAAACCACGGATTCCCTGGCCAGCATGGAGCTACCAGCAGGACAACACAGCGGCCTTCCATGACCCTTTGGAGGACCTGCGGGGCACACTGCCTTCAGCAGACATTCCACTCTCTGCGGAGTGAGACAGACAGTCATAGTGACGGAGTTGAGAAGGAGACCCCGTAAAGGTCACCTGTTGCCTGGTTTGCAGATCGCTGTTTTTCCAGTTTACAGCAAAGCCCAGAGAGTGAATATGCGCCAGCACCACCTCCGTGTCCAGGGCAGTTCGACCCAGAGAGGAGGCGTAGATTAACCAGTCATGCAGATAGGGCAGGATCTTGAGACGCTTCGACTGAAGGGGAGCCAAGGCCGCCGCTTCCGACACCACCCGAGTAAAAACTCGCGGGGCCAGGGACAGGCCGAACGGCGAAACCTGGAACTGATACATGCGGCCCTGAAAGGAGATGCGCAGAAACTGCCTGTGTTAAGGGAAAATAGGGATGTGGAAATACGCATCCTTTAAATGAAGGACTGAATCACGATTTTGCCGTGCGTAATTTTGAATGGTAGCACCTTCAGATGCCGATTGAAGCGCCAGAGGTCGAGGATAGGATGATGGCCACCAACCTTTTTTGGAACAATGAAATAGGTGGAGTAAAACCCACTCAGCCGTGCGTTGGGAGGCACCTCAGAAATGGCGCCGGTCCGTAAAAGCCCACGCACCTCCTCGACCAGTACGGATTCCAGGAGGGGGCCCGCGACAAAGGTTCGCCAGATCCCCAAAAAGAGGGGGGGGGCGCCGCCAAAACTGCAGACAGTAACCCTGAGTTACTGTCGACAGAACCCACAGGTCTGACACCACCGGCTCCCAACCGGCCCGTGCGAGCCGAAAGGGATAGTTGGCAGACGGCCCCAAACCTTCATGCGGGACCGCCTTGGCGGCCAGCACCCCTACTCGGGAGCGCCTGAAACCCCCGCCCCCAGGAGCAGGGTCTCTGCCGGGCACGTGCAGCAGAGGGCCAACCCTGGGCACGAAAGCTGTGGTCGAGAACACCTGCAGGGTGTACAAAATCAGACCAGGCAGGCAGTCGAGGTGAATGGAGCACCCCAAACCTGCAGGTGCAGGCCTCTGGCAAGCACGGTGCACAGTTTCTTTCAAGGTGATAGACTGGCCTGCCCTATCCAGCATGTGCTGCGAATCAGGATGAAAGAACTATCCCGGCAACACGGGCTGAGCCAGCAGCTCAGACCAAATGGCCTCAGGCAAGGAAGTATGTGCCAGCCAGACCTGCCGACGACACAGGACAGCAGAGGACATAGCCTCACCCACGTGACACGTCAATTGTGTGTGGGCCGACAACGCGGAGTCCACAAGAGCCCTAGAGTCCTGATCAGCCGGGTTCATTGTCTTACGCAAGGCTGCCAACAGGACAGCCAGAGCATTACCCATACGAGCTGCACGAGCAGCTGCGTTAAAGGAGCGTGAGACAAGGCGGTCAATCTTGGCAGATGCCTTCTGAGGACAATGAGGGTTTGAAGAAACCCGGGCAGGGCCCAGGGACGTCCACGATGCCATGGCCTGCTCCACCGGCGGCATATCACCCAACCCAGAGTCCACAGGGTAACGGGCGTTTGTCAATGCCCGACAGCCGGCAGTATGCTGAGGCCTACCAAAGGGCTGCCACCAAGCCGCCTGGAGCATTGAGGCATAATCAGGCGCAACAGGAACATTGGGAGGGGGAGCGGAAGGAGACAGATCTTCCCAAACACCCCCCCACGGGGGCAGAAGCAGACACCGGGGGCTCCAAGCCAACAATCTTGGCCGCAATAAGTACCCTTGCGACTAGAGGGCCCACAGGCAAGTCACCAACCGAATCCACATCTGCCTCCACCGAGGCAGAATGAGGCTCATCCCAGTGACTCTCCCCCTCCGATTGCGGCACACCATCAACCAGAGAGTGTGGCGCAAAATGAGAGAGCACATCAGTGTCGTCAGCGACTTTGCCACCCACCTGGACGGTAGGATCAAGATGGGGAAGGCTGTCCTGGCCCGGCGGCAGAGATGGAGATGGGGAAGAACGCTGCTCCTCCAACCTATCCATCCGCTGAGCCAAACTCTGCAGCATAGATAAAATCTGCAACTGCGTATCAGTGCAACTACTCCCTGCAGGTGGAGCCGGGGTTGGGTGCGCCACCGTGCTGCAATCGGCCCCCTGACGCGGTCGGGGAGGGGAACCATGATGTCGTCCACCCGAACGTTTGCTCCCTACCACCAACAGGGACCAAGCCACGTGCAGCACGGCGCGCACGTTCATCCCGTAGCATGTCACAAGCTGCACTACAGGGATTATCCACGTCAGCCCGCAGATGAGCAATCCCCAAACAGGAGGGGCATTTGCGATGCCCATCACGGGGATCCATAGCCGAATGGCAAAACCTACACCAGGGGGAAGCCATGATCGTACTCACACAACCCTGCAATAGACCAGGCTGCCAAACATGTGCTCAGCCACAGATTAATGGTGGCCCGCACCAGCACGTGTACGTACCTCGCGGGCGCACACCAAACCCACAAGCCGTGAATGGCAGTAAAGGGTTAACAGAGCCCACACAAAAATGGTGGCCCGCACAGGCACGCGTACGTACCTAGCGGGCGCATACCAGTCCCACAGGCCACAAACAGCAGTGAGGGTATGGCAAGCCATTACCAAACGGTGGCCCGCACCGGCACTCGAATGCACCTAGCGGGCGCTCACAACTGCCACAGGCCGTGAACGGCGGTGAGGGTTAGGCAAGGCAAAACGGGCTACACACAAAAGATTCTCGAGTTCCGTTGTGGTCAACAAGCGGAACAACGAGGAATCACGGCAACAGTCCAGTGCCGCGGCTAGCACGTTAGCACTTGCTAAGCTAACCAGCACACGGTCGTGAACACAAATGAACCACCACAATTCACAGGGACGCAAGGCACCTGCACCACACGGTGATGACTTGAACGGTGGTCCAAGGAAATTTAATAAATGCCAGATGACTTACCAGCTAACTTACCAGTCTCCAAGGCGAGAAAGGCAAAGAGGATGAACAGGAAGTCGTCCCTGCTTTTATAGGGCGGGAGGTTCTGCTTCCTGGGGTCATGGGTATGACTCTGTTGACATTAGGTCTTGAGAATAGGCAGAATGAAGGTCTTCATTCATTTTTGACCATAGTGATGGTCAGAGTGAGGTCGACACAGATCTCTAGTTACTGTGCACAATGTTTAATGATAGATTATAAAGGACGGGGAAACCTGACACTGCCACTATGAGCTTTTCCTCCGTGTTTGACTCCTTAACAGAACCAAAATGCCATTAATTTGTTTCAGTACAACATATGTCACTGTGACGTTCCTGTATTGCTAGTTAGCTTGCTAACATCTTGTAAGATGTCTTATAAATCACCTCAGAGGTATTATCTGGTTACAAAAACAAAGTTGTTCGATTTAAAAGTGTTTTTTTCTCACTAACCTTTACAAAATATAAGAGAAAAATGCCAAACATATTAGATTTATACAGAAAAACAGTTGAGACGGAGCGTATTCCGCCATCTTGGATTATTTTTTTCCAGTGTGAACAACCAACATGTCACGTTGCCTTGACGATCATTGGTGCCCCGCTGCCATCTCTGCTGGACATCTTCAACCAGTGGTGCATCCACAGAGGAGACGCCAGTATAAATGATCCCTCTCATCCATCTCACAGTCTGTTCTGCCTCATGTTGTCAGGGAGAAGCTAGAGGAGGATCCGCTGAGGGTCTACAAGTCTGAAAAACAGCCTTTATCCTGCAGCGATCAGATTGCTGAACCAGAACATACACACTGGCACTTAGTTGTTTTTTTTTAAAGTACTGTACTTTGTTGAGCACTGCTACTTTAAAAAGCTTTTATCTTGTGCTTATTTATTTCAAAATGTTGCACTAAAATGTCTTTTAACCCTTGATTGGAATAAGCGGGTTTAGGAAATGAATGATTGAATAAAATGTCTTTTTATTTGCCTCGTGGTTTTTACACAAAACACTATTTCGTTTTCATGTACCAACATAAAAATCACAAACAAAAGAATCAAATCAAGTTTGAACATTTTATTAAATATTGTGATTCAACAAAATTTGTTCATTTTCATTTCTTTCTGAACACATTTTAAATTCTGTACTTAAAAACAGCGGTTCCAATAATGCTGAGCAGGACTGTATTGTTAGCAGTAGCACAGTGTCCAAGGACTAATGTTACATGCAAGTTTGTTAGATGATAAATGTTTTTCTAAACCAGACCCATTTTGTCCTGACAGGGACATGTGCCATGAAATAAGCACTAACTGGGGAAGTCAGACATGGCAGGAGTTTGACCAGCTGTGCGAGTACAACCCAGTGGAGACGGAGCTCATCAACTGCCTGGCTGATGTCAGAGAACCCTGCCAGCTGGGCTGCAAAGATCTCACCTATTGCACCAACTTCAACAACAGGTCAGACTGCTGCCTACCGATTAGTTTTTAAAGGCCAACAGTTGGTCATTCAGTTGGAAGCCAATGGCAAAACAGCAACTCTCACAGGTGTCTTCTTTGAAGTTTTAATCCTGTAAAAATACATCATATTGTTTTTGAAACTGTGCTGCATCACAAAGTCCAATATGTAACTGGATCACATAACCTCTGCTCTCCTCTACCAATTAGCAGAGATTATCTCATCATCCCTGTTGATCTGTCAATTAATGTACAGTGTAATGTGAAATTTAGCATGATTGAAGATGCATTTTGCATCTTTTAAGAAAAGTGTTCACACTTAATATCAATAATTGTTTTTTTCCATCAATTTGGAATTAGGTAAATTTTTCATTCCATGGACATTGTGGCAGGGACATGTACCACCAGATAGATAGATAGATAGATAGATAGACAGACAGACAGACAGACAGACAGATCGATAGATCTTTCTTTATTGTCATTGCAAGTTCTACAATGAAATTATGTTTGCATACACGTTGGCGAAAAAACAGTCACTCAATTTTCACAGACTGCACTTATTCCATTTTATCAAACAATATGTGTGATACGTCAAGTTAGAATGTCGACTTTATTTCCATACAAAGTTATTTAAAAAATAGTAGTCACCACAGAGGTTTATTTCAATTTTTTCATTGATTAAGCTTTTCAGTGGGTCAACTGTTTACATACAGGAAGATGAACTCCTCTTTAAAGAGCATGGAAGATTTCAGAACTTGATGGAATTACATGTGAAAACCTATGAATTGGCATAATACATACAGCCTTTCAGAACTTCAGGATCACAACCAAGAAATTGGTGAAGGAGGTGGAGGCATCAGATAGAAATGTGACATTGTCCACCAACTTTTGTCTCACTTTTTATACCCACTTTAGAGTAATAGCTTCCTAAAGAGGTACAGTATGACACAATGGTCCTGTCAGACATTTCCCTGAGAAAGCTCCAGAATGCAGGCACCTCAGTGCTGGGGACCCCAGCAACTGGAAAAGGCTAAAAGGGCAGCCACGTTTCATCTGACAAGTTAAGTCAAGTCTGGCAGCATGCGCTGGTGAACTCCTGGTGTTGTAGATGCATCACCGCATCTACAACAACATGGAGCCGCCTTGAGTCCTGGATGGCAACCACCCAGGCAGACAACCGGGCCATCCCCACCTCTCAAAAGTAACCATCTATCTGCCACAGCCAGTTGAAGCGTGGTTGATTCCTTGGCCTTCTCCAGCCACTGGGGTCTTCAACACTCAGGCACCCATGTGCTGGATCATGCATAAAGAAACATGTCACATGGCCAAAATGTGGAACCTGATACCCCCTCACAATGTATGCGATACACCTCATCTTTATCTCCCTAAAGCCTCGGTCACAACTGCACGCACAATTGGTGGGATCGTATATCCTCTGCGATTTGTAGGTGCCATGGAGGACGCGGAGGACGTAAAGCCAGAGGAAAGGTTGCGCGGGCGGCATCAGAAAGGCGGAAGAAAGGCGTACGTCTCTACGAGAGACACCGTGAGATGTCCGGACACGCAAGGACGCCAATAGCAACATGCGGTGACCGTGCGCCTTTTAGTACTCCCGGCCCGGGGGGTGCCGCACTTGCGCCATGCCTCATTTGCGTATGTACATTGTGGGTGTGTGTGCCATCCGCAGCACGCAGGGGCACCTGCTCCCTCACAGCGTGAGACGTGTGTCGTAGACGAACGACATTGTATTTTTTTTCTTTTTTTTGTGTTCGTAGTCATAACAGCATATTGAACATCAGGTGAACAATACAAACACACATATAAACAAAGTAAACATGCTGTCAGGGGTTTACATAAAATTACATGTTAGTTCAACAAAGTGTTATACAGGGGAACAGACCCGGTGGCAGAGGCAAATCAGTGGGCGAGCATTTAATTTTCGTGGGGGGGTCTAATTATGACATCAACATTTTCACTGCTTTGAAATCACATTTTCTACATGACAACCACATATTGTTACATGAATTTCACCGCGATTTCAACAGCCGACCGACAATTAACAATATTGCCAATCATATTTGCGACACTGAGGATATTTTACAGCCATGTACAGTTACAAGCGTGGGCTAAATTGTTCCATAAACACAGCACGCTATAAACCAACGTCCTATAATACCATAATAGTTACAAATCTCAGGTTAAGCATTTAATCAACCACACACAGTAAACTACCACACACAAATTGCACATGAGTGTGCATCATGATCATTTACAGCAGGTGCAACTTCAGCAGAGAAATAACTGTAGGCCTACTCACGTTCTCAATAAAGTTGAAGTCGACGTTTTTGGGAATGGAATCTCCTCAAATGAGATGGCTGTTGCACTCACCAATACGCGCGCCCAGCTCTCCATGCGCACCGCATCCACAACATTGTAAAACAACCTCTCCACCTCAGATTTTCCATTTGTTTTGTTTTGTCCAACACTTTCCTCCACTCCATAGTCTTGTAGATTCCGGTTTACAACACCCTTTGGGCTCCACTCCACCATGATGTTGTGTAACTGGTGATGCAAAATGCAAAACTTGAATTATGCACAATTTCTCCAATCACAGGCAGAGAAGCCTCTAACGTCATCAGAGTTGTAATGGTTGCCTTGTTGGCTTTCCTCACTAGTCTCCTTCTGTCACTCAGTTTTTGAGAACTGCCTACTCCAGACAGATTTACCACACTAGGTGCTTGTCCGTTCTCCATGTAATGTGGGGTTGTGTCAGGAAGGGCATCCAGTGCCACATCAACATATGGATCCATATTGGATCTGCTGTGGTGGCCATGAGCAATAAGAAAAGGAATAAGACAAAATAGACAAAATAAACTACTTTCAAAGGAGCACCTGAAATATCACATTACGGCGTTGCTTGAACATAATTTGACAATGTCCTATCACAACATTCGGACAGCGTTTTTGGGACCACGGAAATTTACATTGTCACAACATTCTTCTTTGGGCTGGAAGGTATGGCCTAAAATTCATATTGCGGTATAATTTGAAGCATATTGTGGTAACGGTATATATTGCGATATATTCTTCGGTATATAAATTTCAATACAACTGTGTCTGAATGGGTAACATACTCCCATAGTAAATGTATTGCAGCAGGAAGTTGTATTCTTAACTGTCAAGAAATTTCAAATAGTTTAGAATGCCATTTTAAGAACACTTGTGTAAAAATGCAATTATAGAAAAAAATAAAAACCTTTCAAGTAACTCCCAAGCAATGTAACAGCAGATTTTTTTTCCTCCACAACGTAACATTAAAAAAAACCAAAAAACAAAAATGTCACTCTATAGTGCAAAACATTCTCCAGATGAGTGCTCCTATCGATCAGACACTCGGAAAAAGTCGGGAATACTCATTATTTTCCGGAGCTCTGGGCTTTCGCATGCACCCACGTTTTGAACGCGTTGCTCCTTTCAGTGAGTTCACGACTGCAGAGGAAGTGTCGACGGACACTTTGTCCTCAACTGATGTTTTTGAGAGATTCTTTCAGTGTTTGGACCCAGAACTGAGCCTGCAGCACACTGCCTCTAACGGAGCACGAGGCTGTTTTAACAGGCTGAGTTCGCGCAACTCCACGTGTGACTCGCAGCTCTGCGAGTCACACTGTGATTTCACCACAACTGAATCGAAATTAACGCAGTTATCACTTTAAAAACAAGTCACCATGACACAAAATCACACAATTATGTAACCTTTGCAATTGATCCCCAGTTCACGTGTGTGCTGACCTGTGGGGGCGGTCCATATGGATCAACTATGAGCTGTTAGATCACCAGCTATCGCGGTTGGCCGGTATAATCAAAATCCCTACCGCTGGGCAAATTTATATTGTTTATCGTCTACCGTTATACTGCCCACCCCTAGTTCTTCTGCAACATTTTTGTAACATTGTGGTCTGATTGTGTCTGATTATTAGCTGGGATGAAGTGTCTTGTTCAAGGACACAGACAAGTAGCTTGAGCAGGAATCAAACCCAGGTCGACATATTTGCACACCCTTTTATCGGGTCCTTTAACACAGGGGTCACCAGCCCTGTGCCGGAAGATCACCTGCCCTGCATGTCTTCCAACTCTCCATGCTCCACCCACTGCTAATTCACTAAGTCAAGTGTGCTCAGCCAGTCAAGAGATGTGAAACACCAGACTAGATTAATCAGCTGTAATTGCAGCACATACATGTAAAACATGCATGGCAGGTTATCTCCATGAGCATTGTTGGTGAACCTTGCTTTAATACATTCAGTTTGCACCGCTGGGGAAGAAAATGCCTGTTTTGCAGCTTGATGCTCCTCAGGTGCCCTTGAACAGGGACTAATTTACCAGACATCCTCAGCATGTGTGACTTCAGAACTGTGTTTCAGACACAGTGGTGAGCAGTACCCTTTCTTTTTAGCCTCTAAATTTTGGACGTTAGGAATGATACACACACACACACACACACTTGTCATCAACAGAGATTTTCCAAGGACACTGGGACTGCCCATCAAAGATAAGCACATGCGCATTTGGTATTAGACCTACAATTAACAATTATTTTTGTAATTGATAAATCTATCAATTATTTTTTATTAATTTGTTAATTATTTTCTGATTAGTCAATTATCCTTTGGTTAATTTACCAGTAAATCATAACCATAAATTTGGCCAATAATTTTCAACTTTGCATTCAAGTATTTTGTCATAAAAAGTGTTAATTTTTTTACAAATTTAAAAAAAATCCCAACATATTCTGTAAAGGATATAAAGTTCCAAAAATTAAAAAGGCAGTCATGGGAAAAAAATATGGAAGAAAATATTGCACACCGCTTTTCCTCTTCCTGAGACACAAAAAAACAGAAAATAAAATCCTAATATATTTTATCGGGCTGCAACTAACAATTATTTTCATTATCAATTCAACTGTTGATTGTTTTCTGGATTAATTGATGAGTTGTTTGGCCCATAAAATGTGAGAAAATGGTGAAAAACATCAATCAGTGTTTCTGAAAGCCCAAGATGATGTCCTCAAATGTCTTCTTTTGTCCACAACCCAAAGATATTCAGTTTCGTGTCAGAGAGAAAGAAAGAAACCAGAACATATTCACATTTACGGAGCTGAAATCAGAAAATTTGGCCATTAAAAAAACAAGATTCAAAATGATTAATTGATGATCAAAATAGGATGATCAAGGCGGCTCCATGTTGTCGTAGATGGGGCCATGGAGGTTTGGGGAAATAGGTCGAAATTAACCATAAGAGTGAATGGCTGTGTGTCTGTATGTCAGCTCTGTGACAGGCTAACAACCCGTCTAGGATGTGGCCCGCCTCTTACCCATTGTATGCTGGGATAGGCTCCAGACCACCGTGACTCTTTACAGCCGGAGTAGATCTGTAAAAGTTTAATCACTATTGATAAATCATATCATTTATCTAAAACAATAAAGATTTTAGCTTTAATTGTTTTTCTGATTAATTTTAAAACATTACTTACATCAAACTCAGAAGTGGTGTTTTCTGTTTAAGTATAAAGCATCTCTTGTTTACATTTTTTCTCTCTATTTCTTAGACCAACAGAGCTGTTCCGCAGCTGTAATGTCCAGTCAGATCAGGGTGCCATGAATGACTTCAAGCTATGGTCCAATGGCTCAATCAAGATGCCGTTTATGAACATCCCTGTGCTGGACATTAGGAAGTGTCGGCCCGACATGTGGAAGGCAGTGGCCTGCTCCCTGCAGATCAAACCCTGCCACAGCAAGTCCAGAGGCAGCGTCATATGCAGGTACAGTATGCCTGATGATGTGCTTTTAAACCCATCCTATTTTTGTGACATTATGAAGTAAGAATGCTTGAGAATAAGACAAAAGGAAAACGCACTTTATAGTAATAAAGAAACTGCAGAAAGAGATAGAAGAAAGAAAATACAAGCAGATCATGAACATGACTAAAATTTGCTCAACTTTTTTGTAGAAACAGGGATCATCTGTGCACTAAATTTCATCATAATCCACCTGCCACTTTTTGAGTCAACCCAAAATAATATGATACTAGATTGATAACTACAGTATATGGATTTTCCCATCTCTATTAATGAAAATCACTTTACCACTGAACATCGTACACCTTGAGTTTTTTTGTTTCAGCTGACATTTTACATTTTTATTAACACACTCAACCTGTTGGTGTCACTGTGTTGCTGTCCTGCTCCAAAAAACAACAACAACAAACAAACAAACAAAAAACCAACCAAATCTGGATCAGGAGTTGAGAATATTTCATGGAATTTTTACCACGGAAAAATATGACCATTTTCAACTTTCAAATGATTTGTTTGGAAGTAGTGAGCAAAAATACATGTTTCCATCCATTTATTGTGACTGTTTAAACAGACATGCGTGTCTCTACAGAAATGAGGACCTCTTGTTCTTTTGGACTCACTGGCTCATAATCTGAGCCATAATGCATCCAAATGTCTATTAATTCTGCACAGGACTAACTGAACACAGGTGAAAATTTAGCTGTGGATTTGCTGGACACTTTGTGGTCTCACCCTAGGCTGAGGATTTGCTGAGTCATGTCTGGTGTGTGTTTCTGTTTATGTCAGACTGTGTATTATGTAGGAGCCTGAGGCTCTATTCTTGTTCATTCATTTGTTAGACACATTTCTATGACAATGCTCATAATCAAAGCTGCGTCAAGACAAAATACACTGCTCCTACATGATTATCTTGTGTTCTATGTCATGAAGGGCAGCTAAAGTCAAGTCTGGGAGCATGCGCTGGTGCCGCACATAGCTGCATCCACCGCACTACAGAATCATCTTGGATCCTAGATGGCAACTGCCCAGGCAGACAGCCGGTCTGTTCCAACCTCTTGAAAGTAACCACCTAACTGCCACAGCCAGGTGAAACGTCGGCATCCCCTTGGCCTTTCTCAGCTGCTGGAGTCCTAAACACTGAGGTACCTGTGTTCTGGATCATGCCCAGAGAAACGAGCCATATGTCCACAATGTTGAAGTTGACCCTCCCTCGCAATGCAAGTGATACTTCTCATTTTAGTCTCGCTAAGTAACCATTTGTTTGACACAAAATCATACCAGCGGTACCCAAGGATCCTCTGAAGAGACCTGGTACCAAAGACATCCAGTCGTCACTTTAGGTCACTGGTTAGTCTCCAAGTCTCACAACCATACAATTAGACAGGAAGTACCAGGACCCTAAAGACTTGGACCTTCGTTCTCCTGCAAAGGTATCTGCTGCCAAACACTTTGATCAGTGACTCCATAAGCTCTTCCCAGGTGTCTCTCATTCTCAAAGGCTGAGGACCCAGAGACATCAATGTCACTGCCAACATAAGTGAAGTTCAGCACTTCTGATGGCCAAGTCCAGGAAGGCATTGAAAGTCTGGATTTTAGTCTTGATCCAGGACAATCACAAACCCAAACTCCAGTTCCTCCCTCATCTTCTCAAGTGCTGCCATCAGGGTATTCATTGATTCTGCAAAGATAACAGCTTTGTCTGCAAAGTCAAGGACAGTAAACCTTTACTGTTATATTACATAAACTGGAGCAATATATAAATAATACTAATAATAATAATAATCCATTTTTTAAGTGAATACCAGGTTTCTGTTTTATTTTTTAATTCTCACCCTACGATACATAAAGTTCAGATGGAGATCAATTCTGACACAGAGGAGTGTAGTTGTATCTTGCACTCACACATCAAAGTTTCTGGTATGGCGCTTTTAACTTGTTGCTGATAAGCCAAAGCATTGACTGCTGAGATAAAGAGCTTTATTTATTAATTCATTCAGTGGTTTTATTGCTTTTGTTGTGTTTTCTCTTGTCCGGGTCTCAGGTCAGACTGTGTGGACATCCTCACCCAATGTGGGGACAGGAAACGCTTCCATGAAGGACAAACACCAGAGAGGATCTGTGACCTTCTGTCACCAATTGATGACCCTGAACGGTGCATCCCTCTTCAAAGATACCTTGGTAAGTAACTTCGTAGAGTACAGTACACATGTTGTGCTCTACATGTTAATTTGAAATATGTTTGAAGGCCCAGTATGTATACCCAGTAAAAAAGCCTGTTATGGGGCTGGTAGTGGGCCCCATGCAGTGCCTGTAGTTTGGATGGAGCCCCTTGGTATCTGCAATAAGATGTTAGATCATGGCCCCCACCTGTGCCCTACACTACTGCAACTATCTAGGATTGAGCCTATGTTGGTCACAGAGCAAATTATTACAAGTAATAAAAAACATTTTTAATGTAACATGGACACAGGAATGGCCAACGTGTAACAAGCAGGCAAACAAGTTTGGAATGGCATATGTCACATGTGCACAATTCCATAATTATTGGTCATTTATGTAAACGTGATAAAATATAGTGTACACACATTACAGATTCCTGTGTGCGCATGTTGCAAGGTGACGTGCAAATTATAAATAATTGTAATATTATGATTGTGCTGCACTGTTGTGGAATCTTTGTTGCACTTTAGTCAATTTGATGTATAAACGGCATGTACATGGTGGCTTAATGTGCAAAAGTTTGAATTATGTCTATGATCATTAAAATTGTGTATAATTTCTGTCGGGAACTGAGCAAATTGTGAATTTTTAAGAAGCCTAATTACTGGATTTGATGATTCATGGCTACATGACAGCTACGTATCAACTTTGCATAC
Organism: Chatrabus melanurus; assembly: GCA_900302635.1. Classification (NCBI taxonomy): domain Eukaryota; kingdom Metazoa; phylum Chordata; class Actinopteri; order Batrachoidiformes; family Batrachoididae; genus Chatrabus; species Chatrabus melanurus. The sequence goes on along the minus strand of OMMV01228494.1, from coordinate 1,581 downwards.
ACAGGGCCTCTGTGTGAATATGTTTCAGCAGCTATTTGGACATGTTGCTGCAGCCCTCACTGGCCTCTATCTCACATTCGCTGGCATGGGAGGCAGATGTTCTGAACACAAAACTAAAAGCCAAAGCCTCTAGAGTCTGTCGCTTGAACTTCTTTTGGCATCTGGGAGTGAGGTTATCTTTCACTTCACAGCGCCTCCTGCTGCCCACCATGACAACAACAATGACTTAATCATTGCATTATTTTGTTTTTATTGCATATGTTCATAGATCTACAAGGCTTTTGTGCAAGAACAGTTTCACCAGTCCTATTTCCCCACCAATGCAACATGCACACACAGGAATATGTAGTGTGTGTACACTATATTTTACCACATTTACATAAATGACCAATAATTATGGAATTGTGCACATGTGACATATGCCATTCCAAACTTGTTTGCCTGCTTGTTTCGATTTGACCATTCCTGTGCCCATGTTAGATTTATAATGGTTTTTATTACTTGTTTTTGTGTGTGTTTTTAAATGATAATAATTATGAGAATGAAAATGAAATTCACTCGCAACTGCCGTTATTTTGCGGTTTTGAATCCCAGACAAATCAGGATCAAAGGAATCAGAATCAAAGGTCAAGGTTCAAGAGTGGATTCTGCCCCTTGAATAGTATCAAGAGTCAGGATCAATGATCAAAAGCATGATCAGGATATAGGGAATCAAGATCAAAGTCAAGAACTACCCTCTAAACTCAGTGATAACTTCTAAAGTCCCACCATAGTGAACAGAAGTACTGCCCAGTGCCCATCATATCGACAAATCTGTTCTCTAACTTTTCACAGAGCTGGGCAAAAGCTCTATGTTGTTGATAAGGAAATTTGCTGAACATTTTCCTTCCGTTGTCAAGGAAACACATTTATTTTGATCCTGCCTTTTTTTTCTTTTTTTTTATTAAGAAAAGATACGTCCAGTTACAAAAATACAATGTACATTTTTTTCAAGTTTAAAAGTGCAAAAACAGCAAATAAAACAAATAAAAAAGGCACTCTCTAAATAGTATAGTATAAAAGCGTGAGAAGAGAATATATATATATATATATATATACAAATCGATATCTTTACCCACATACATAAAGTTAGAGTACAATAACAAACAAAATGCACAAACAGTAGCTCCCACCCTCACCCCTCAAACCACACCCCCACCTGGCTCATAAGGACCAATACGTATATAAAACTGGTTATTTATATATTATGAAACCCAACCACATGAAAGAGTTCAATCGGGTAAGGTGTCTAACCCTGAAAAGTAAGAAATAAAGGGTTGCCATTTGTGGAAAAACTTGTCAGTACATCCTCTCATCGTATATTTGATTTTCTCGAGTTTTAAAAAAAACATTGTGTTCCTGAGCCACTGAGAGATGGACGGATAATTAGCACTCTTCCAATGCAACAGTAAGGAACGTCTTGCTACCAGAGATGTGAAAGCTATAATATCTTTTTGTATAGAACTTAATGGAAGCAAGGCATCGGGAATCCCAAATATAGCAATCAGAGGTGAAGGCTGCAGGTTTACTCCAAGAATAGTG